>LBNU01038702.1:25613-66505 GCA_014162995.1 Artemisia annua
ATATATATATGTATATATATATATATATGTATATATACATATATATATATACATATATATATATATATATATATCTATATATATGTATATATATGTATATATATATATATATGTATATATATGTATATATATATATATATATATATATATATATATACATATATATATATATATATATATATATATATATATATATATATATATATATATATATATATATATATATATATATATATATATATATATATATATATATATATATATATATATATATATATATATATATATATATATATATATATATATGTATGTTAGTGGAGCGTTCAAATGAGAAATCAAATTTATGTGAGAACGAGAGAAGAGATCTGGACCGGATCAAATCAATCTCAACATAATATGATTTTGGACGGAATGACATTTTTGTAGATATTGGCCAAAATTTGTAGGGGTCGATATGAATTATTGTCATT
This sequence comes from Artemisia annua, assembly GCA_014162995.1. NCBI lineage: Eukaryota > Viridiplantae > Streptophyta > Magnoliopsida > Asterales > Asteraceae > Artemisia > Artemisia annua. Next base: position 26,084 of record LBNU01038702.1, read on the forward strand.
TGATTCCGCACCCCTAAAACTTATCCTAATTCTCTCTCTCCTTCAAAAACACACACATAAACACACACACACAAAAACACGCAAACATACACATAAACGCACACAAAAAAACACGCAAACACACATAGCAACCGTACAAAATTTCTGATTGCCGACCGTCATCTAACCACACCTGAATACTAACCGTCATCTCAATCATATCCATCATCTCTTCCGCCTCAATAATTTCCGGCGTTGACCATCTAATTGCTGTTTCCAATTGAATCTGATTCAATTTTTAACTTTTTAACAACTTGTCTCTGGCGTTGACTATCTAATGATGAATACCAGTGTTAATTCAGCTTCATTACATAGTCATTTGAAATGGTGTTCTACTCTCAATTTGAATACTATTGGTACTTATTTTGACCTAATCATTATTATTTATTACTGTTTTTAGGGTTTGTAATTATAAAATGTGTTTTTTTACAGCGTATCTATTTGCGTCACATGTGAAGATGTTAAATGATTGATTAGATACTGTTTTAGTTGAAATGTATTTTCTAGTTATTGTGACGTTAATCTATGGCGTTCACTGTGGCGTCTAGTTTCCAGTAATCTACGGTTATTAGACGGCATTTTGAATACCTAAGTATACTGAGAGTATCTTCGCATGTGAAAAAAATCAGCAAGGATTGATACTTTGGTCTTACTCGCGTTCTATTTATAATAGAGTTGCAAATTATTTATGTTTTGTAAGAATATCTTCACACGTGAAGATTTTCAGCAAGGATTGATGCGTTGGTGTTACTCGTGTTCTATTCATAATATAGTTGCAAAATAGGAGATATTAATGTTTTATAGACGTTATGTTTTGTAAGAATATCTTCACACGTGAAGATTTGCAGCAAGGATCGATACTTTGGTCTTACTCGCGTTCTATTTATACTAGAGTTGCAAAAATAGGAGATATTGATGTTTTATAGACGATTATTTATGTTTTGTAATAATATCTTCACACGTGAAGATTTTCAGCATGTGTATATTGAAGCAAATAAGTTATGACTTTCAGGTTGAAAACCACATTTAGAATTGTAATACCTAACATAAATTGAATCACGTCGTAAATAGAACCTCACCCTAAAACTGTTGATGTTGCATGGTTCTGGTTACTTCGCAATCTTATATTCTGTCATTTTCCAAACCATTGTACAAACGATATTGTCATAGGTGAAAATAGTCTCTCTGATATGATGTTTGATGTTGTGTTGTTTATTTGTGAGTAGATGGGATGTCGACTATCTCGGATAAAGAAATCGAAGCATTGCAGACTTTGCAAAGTGGATTCTAGAAGTGTGTGGTGAGTTCTTTTGTTCAGTTTAGTGACTACAAAGTCAAATTGTAACGTTTGTTAGTAAAATGGAGTACTTGTTAAGAAGTTTTAAGACCTGAAATCGTTCATTAGTTGGATTGAGTTGAAAAGATTGCTCTATAAGCCAACTGGTAAACTTATTAAGGATGTCTGTTTTTATCTTCTTTAATCTAGGTTGGAGTAGGAGTAGTTTTAGCTTTAGCATTAGTGTAATTTTTATTGTCTTTCAGCTTTACTTTCAGTTTTGTAAACCTTTTATTCAAGTTTTATATGAATCGCGGCTTTCTTTTATTATTGTCTAGTTTATTCAAGTTTCCATCTTTATTGCTTACTTTTAAGTTTTCCTGTTTTAAGCTTTTGTTACTGTTCTTATAAGCTCATTCAAGCTCCTATAGCTTGTTGTGAGCTTAAGCTCTCATTACAACTGTTTTCAAGTTATTTCCTTCAAGTTTTCAAAAAAAAAAAAAAAAAGTTGCTTTTAACTTATTAGCTTATTTTAGTGCTTGTTTATAAGTCATTAGTGCTTATTTATCATTAATATAGCTTATTTTATCTTTTTCTTTCCAAGTGATAGCTTAAAAATCTATTTTTGCTTAAAAAAACCAAACAGTTCCCTTTTAAGGGAGTGTTTGGCATAACTTTTTTTTTAGTATAAAAACCATGTTTACCCAAAAGCTAACTTTAGATCAGCTTTTAATCTTAGTAGTTAATAGTTTTTAAGCTTATTCTATCATTTAAGTTTTTTTTATTAGTTTTCAAAATTTTTTATTTAACCTGATTTCAATAAATAGATAGGATAGATTCTAGGTTTAGGCATTTTAGTTGATGTTTTTGCTTCAAATCAGTTCCTTTTATGTTATTACAAGTTTTGGATATCTGGTAGTTTGACTTTTAAGGTCAAAAATCCAAGTTTGACCCATTTGTTGCCCACTGTCACAGTCCCTAGTTTTTTAATTTTAATTTCTTTATTTTTAGCTCAATTGCTCTGAAACTTGGCACAGTACTTATCATGGAGGAACGAACTTCGGAAGGACAGCTGGAGGTCCGTTTATCACTACCAGCTACGACTATAATGCTCCAATAGATGAATATGGTAAGCAAAATTACACAAGTCGTTTTTAATATTTACATAAGAGACTCTGTAAACTATGAAAATATCATTTTGCGAGGCCCGTGTGATATTAAGTACATATTTCACATAACCTTCTGAAGTAATAACTTTTGCATGGACAGGTTTGCTAAGGCAACCAAAATATGATCACCTAAAGGAGCTTCATAAAGCTATTAAATCGAGCGAGCGAGCTATCCTTTCAGCTGATCCCGCTTTCGTTTCTTTAGGAACCTATGAACAGGTTTGTAGTATAAGAAATTAAATGATGTGCAAAAGAGTACTTCAAGCAACTTTTGACATGTTCATTCGACACATTTGACCTGTTCCTACTTTTATTATACCCGTTTGACATGTTGTGACTTAGTCTTTGAAAAATTACAGGCACATGTGTTCTCATCAAAAACCGGAGGTTGTGCTGCTTTTACAACCAATTACCATCTCAACTCATCGACAACAGTTACGTTCAGAAAGAAATGCTACACTCTACCACCATGGTCATCAGCATTCTTCCTAATTGCAAGAATGTCGTTTTTAACACTGCACAGGTTCGTAACTTCTTACTACTGATCATGAAATGAGATACAGATACCTAAACCGGACTCCTTATCATTTCTATTTTCCAGGTCGGAACCAAGACATCGTTAACAAATATGTTGCCAACAAATGTGAATAGACTCGCTTGGCAAACATTCAGTGAAGATAACTCACGCTTCATCATGACTATGTTGTGTTGCTTGTACAAGATGGATGTTATCTTGAAGCTTTACGTTATGCACAGAAGAATAAGGTAATATTTTCCCCCTCAATCACCATAATATAAACCTTTACATGCTAATAGCGGTGACGCTTTTGACCCATTCACTTATGAATGGGTCGATTTGGGCTATGTTTGATCTAAAGCAGGTCAAATAAACAAATGTTTTTTAAAGGGGACATGTCTTACAAATTGCACACAGCAAGTTGCCCAAAGCCTATTTTAAAGTCATCTATATTTAAAAATTCTGATTATTCTTGTGATAACATTTTATTCCTAATCAAATTAATGCATTGTTTATGTATGGGTCGATGCAACCTGCTTGACCTTACCCTTTCAGCCATAACCTGTTCTGACCCATTACCGGTCTTGCCACCTCTAACTATGACCCGTCATGCACACTCTTTTCGTTTCATACTTTTAGTCGAGTGATGGTATAGTCTTAAGCTCTTTGAGTTAGAATTTGCAATTATATGATCTGTCTATTAGTTTATTTTTTTAATATCCAAGTATATCTGAACTCGCTTCTACAGGGCTGGAGAACTTTCCAATGCTGATATTGATAATCTGATGACTATCATGGCTAATCCACGCCAATTCAAAATCCCATACTGGTTTTTGAAAAGAAAGAAAGACTACAAGGACGGCAAGTACTCACAGGTTACATCAAATGCTCTTGACATTAAGTTGAGAGATGATCTTAAGCATTTGGAGAAGATCAGGTTGGTCTTATTTCCATCATTTGTCACAAAATTTATTTCTTTTATTATTTTCTTGTACGTGTCAAAGTTGACTGGTTGGTATGGTTGTAAAATGGGTCTAAGAGGATTGACCAGAAATACATACTCTATCCAATTTTATTTTATTAATTGGGTGGTTTGCTAAATCTATATACGCAAACTATCAGTACAAGACTAAATTATAATTCTAGTTTTGTGTGTTATTGGAAGTTTCACATTTAGTTCTTAAGTCTTAGAGTTTCATATGCAATTGATTGACTGTTATGCTGGTCTGTTTGCCAGATTCTGTATCTGCTGCGTCTGAATATGAGAGGCCGCCAAAGGGAGATGATCAATGGTACATACAAGCGCGCTTCTTCCAAAGATCGTCTCACTGCTCAAGACAGAGAAGATGGTTTAGGTGGTACCCTTTTACTTTCCTATTATTTGATACTCTTGTGGCTTCCTGTTTATCGTTTAACATGTCATTTGTAACTTAGTAGAGGACATTTCACCATCTCAGTAACTAAAATAATGTCTGAATATTAGCCAAATAAAGTTAATAAATTGGTAAATATTGCTGGTAACAGCATTGGATGAGGTCAAAATATGGTAGAATTTGGCTGCATGTGCTTTTTGTATCTATTTTTCATTTTTTTAACAGTCGGTATTTTATATGGATGTATAATAGTCGAATTATTTGTTTGTAGGGAATGATATTGGAAAAGGATCCTGAAACCCACCTTGGATTCGTTCATTACCACATGTCATCGTGGCTGCTCTTTCATCATTCTTATTCGGATACCATCTCGGGTATGCACCACAAATTTAAAACTCAGGCTATTTTACTTACACATGGTTGTTGACATGTGGCTAAATTAGTTTATAATATCTTCAAATGTCAATCTTGCACACAGGGTGGTCAACGACACACTAGAAAGTATTTCCGTGGACCTTGGATTTCATGGGGTTACAATGGCTGAAGGTTTGGTGGTCAGTACATGTTTAGGAGGTGCTTTTTTTGGATCTACAATCAGTGGATGGATTGCTGATGGGATCGGGCGTCGAAGGTCATTCCAATTCTGTGCCATACCAATGATAATCAGTGCTTTAATGAGGTATACATTTTTATCTTTGCTGTTAAGCTGATTAATTCTGCTAAATTCTGGAATTTAGTTTTAAAATTCATCGCTTGTGAAGTGAAATTATAAATGGCATTGTTGGGTTTGGACCAGAATTGCCTCATAATAGCTTATACCGAGTCCCTTTTAAATCCAAAGTGGAAAAATATATAAACGATAATGTATTGCTAAGCTTTAATATTTGCGATGAGAGATAGATCAAAGCTCTGATTTCCTTCTCGGAGGTGCCTAATGATTTTCAAACTATAAATTGCAGTGCCACAGCAGATGGTCTTGGAGGTATGCTTCTCGGAAGATTTCTTTTTGGAATCGGGATGGGTGTTACCCCTCCTGTTGCAGCTCTGTACATTACAGAGGTAGAAGTTTGATCGAACTCTTTCATTTTTTGCTTGCGTACTTTGTTGTTTTGGCATTCCAAATTATCCTTTTCCTGGCCTTTTATCATGAAATTTTAGGTTTCACCAGCTTTTGTGTGAAGCACTTATGGGAGCTTCACTCAGATTGCAACATGTCTTGGACTAATATGTTCTTTCTTCATTGGGATACCAGCAAAGGATGTTTCACGTTGGTAGGGAACATGATATGTAATTGCTGATTTCTTATACAACCACTTCGGATTTGCAATAATGTTTTCTTGATTATTGGATTAGGTGGCGTATGTGCTTTTTGGTATCTACTGTTCCAGCAGCTTTGCTTGCTTTTCTGATGGAGTTCTATGCAGAAAGTCCTCACTGGCTTTTTAAGGTTAGAATTGCTCATTCGCCTCTTCCATTGGCTATTGTGTACATATACATTTTTTGGTTGATGTCTATCCACATCCACTTATGACATCTTAGTTACATGTATATCAACGTAGAAAATGTTGCACTTTGCTATGGGACCCGATTCCTTAATGATTTATTATAATAAACTTCTTTTCTTTTATCTAATTTAGAGAGGAAGAAGTGTTGATGCCGAAGCAGAGTTCGCAAAGCTTCTAGGAGGATTACATATCAAATCTTCAATGGCAGAACTATCGTAGACAGACAGAGGGGATGAAGTAGACAGAATAAAGCTCTCAGAGCTGTCTTATGGACGTCATTTTAGAGGTATAGATATAACCACAGTTGCTTTCCTTTTATTCTGATGAGATATATATGTTTTTCCTAAAAATCTATCGCTTACTGTGCTGCAGTGGTTTTCATTGGGTTTGCTCTGCAACAATTTTCTGGCATAAATGTTGTTTTCTATTTCTCTTCAACTGTCTTCAAGTGTGCTGGAGTACCTCCGGATATTGCGAACATGTCTGTTGGAGTAGTTAACTTATCAGGTTATATTTCACCAAGTTATATCACGCTCTTCATTAGTAGAGGCCAATTGAATATTTTATTGATATTTATCTTATTATTCCTTCACAGGCTCAATAGTTGCAATGATTTTGATGGATAAACTGGGAAGGAAGGCTCTTCTTCATGGAAGTTTTATGGGCATGGTATACAAACCATGCTAAATTGCTAACTACTCTTCCATCAATTACATGTAAGATCAGATGGTGTTAGCGTCGTACTTTTTGACTTTTTTATTTGTTAGCTGATTCAGGCAATGTCAATAGGCATGCAAGCAGTTGTGGGGAGTAGCTTAGTATCAGGTCTCCAGTGGTGTACTTATCTGTTGGTGGTGTGCTTTTGTGAGTATTAATCCACTTTATAACCTTACAACATAAAATTCAAAATAATATCAGGATGATAAGCTAAAGGTTCTTCAGTAGCCAAACTCCGTTTTTGCCAACTGATGGTAGTCATCGACTGAAATGCTTGATACTTAAATAGAGTTAGAAGCTTTAAGAATTAAAATAAAAGAACAAAAAGGGAACATGTCTTAAAATAGAATCTTTCTTATGCTGACTTGCTAGGATATATTTCGACCTCGAATTTATGATGTGTTTATCCAATGCAGGTTTGTGTTGTCATTTGCCATGAGCGTAGGGCTGGTACCTGGTCTGCTCTTGACAGAAATATTCCCAGGGCGAATTAGAGCAAAGGCTATGGCTATCTGCATGGCTGTACATTGGGTAAACCCATACTCCTTCGCTTCAAAATTTGGTTCAACTTCGTCTCTTACTGTTCTATTAAATATTTAACAATCTGTTCTCTAGGATTAAAATTCCACGTTTCTTGAATGTTCTTTAAACTGATATTTACTTATGTCACTTTATACAGGTTATAAATTTCTTTGTTGGTTTGCTGATTTTGCGGATGCTGGAGCAAGTTGGGCCACTGATACTATACACAGTTTTCGCAAGCTTTTGCTTGGTGGGATTTGTATTTTTCAGGAAGAATGTTGTGGAAACAAAAGGAAAAACTTTGCAAGAGATTGAGATGGCACTTCTTCCAGCTAGCTCCACTTCTTCCATCTAAGCTGATGGTAAGTGCTACTGCTCTGTGACTTTAAATTCTTTTGCCTTTGTACACACACACACACACACACATTCGATGTCATTCCTTACGGATTTCATCTAATTATCAGCACACAATCTTTGACATACAGGGTCAATACATTCTTGGGTATTAGTGTGATGTAGTTGTGGAATTCTGCTTTTCTCCTGGATTCAACTTGTCGCCTTTTGGTGCGAGATATGCACTGTAATCAGTGGAAAGAATTTTTGAAGAACATACTCGAGGAGGCAGTGGCGGAGCTAGAAAAAATTTGTTGGGAGGGCCGAACCAATTTTTTTTCTGCAAGAACATTAGATGGGAGGGCCGAAACAATTTTTTTTCGGGAAGAACACATGAAATCGCGAAAAATTACACTAACGAGCTTAGGCCTAGGGGGGCCGGGACCCTTCCCGTCCCTTAATAGCTCCGCCCCTGCGAGGAGGGGTATCAGGAGCAGAAAGTATATGTTCCAAATATTCCAGTAAGATTGTGGCGATTGTAATTTGTACTCCATTGTACTCCATCTAATTATTGCTTATGGTTTTAACTCAAAGGCACTTGCTAGCAGAATTTTTGGGCACATACTTCATGGTACTTGCAGTTGCCGCGTAGTAGTGGTCGACTGCAAAATGGACCATGTTGTTGGTCAAACCGGAACCGTCATAGCAGACACGTGATGGCGAGTTGCGATTTTACAGTTACAATGGCTGAAAAATATAGCAAATGCCCCCCGCCACAACGCGGCGGGCTCCTATTACTTGTTACCATAATATATCATTTTTTGGCTTATGTATATATTTAAGTGTTGTGATTTTCTTCTATGCTATATGATGATTTGTGTATATAGATTTTGGCTTTTCCGGATTCTATGTTATGGGTACTAAAAAAGTTTTATTTGTGAACCTATTTTTGGTGATGAATGTACATGCGTTTACTAGTGAAGAAGGTTTATTCACACGCGAAGAAGAAACTATATGCTCGTGTATAAATATTCATGTATTCACTATTAAAGAAAGCTTATTCACACGTGAAGAAAAAAGTATATAAACATACGTTTATTTACCTGTGAAAAAATTTATTCACACATGAAGAAAGAAATATACAAATGTATATATTTACTAGTGAATAAAGTTTATCCACATGCGAAGATGAATGTATTTGCTCAATTAGAAATGTTCGTGTATTTAATAGTGAAGAAAGTTTATTCAAAAGCGAATATAATTGTATATGCTCATGTATAAATGTACGTGAGTTTACTAGTGAAGAATGCTTATTCACACGTGAAGAAAAAAATATATGCTTACGTATAAAAGTAAGTGTATTTACTAGTAAAGAAGTTTCATTCACACGCAAGAAAAAACTATATGCTCGTGTATAAATGTACGCGTATTTGCAAGTGAGGAAAGTTTATTCATACGCTAACAAAAAAGTATATAAACATACGTGTATTTACTAGTGAAAAAAATTTATTCACACGCGAAGAAAAAAAATTTACTAGTAAAGAAAGTTTATTCATATGTGAAATAAAAGTATATGCTCATGTATAAATGTACGTGTGTTTACTAGTTAAGAAGGTTTATTCACATGCGAAGAAAAAACAATATGCTCATGTATAAATGCAAGTGAATTACTAGTAAAGAAATTTTTTTCACATGCGAAGAAAAAACTATATAAATATACGTGTATTTACTAGTGAAAAAAAATTATTCACACGCGAAAAAAAAAGTATCTAAATGTATGTATTTACTAGTGAATAAAGTTTTTTCACATGCGAAGACGAATATATATGCTCATTTATAAATGTTTGTGTATTTGCTAGTGAAGAAAGTTTATTCACATGCGAAGATAAATGTATACGCTCATGTTTAAATGTACAAGTGCTTACTAGTGAAGAATGCTTATTCACACGCGAAAAAAAACTATATGCTCATGTATAAATGTAAGTGTATTTAGTCATAAAGAAATTTTATTCACACGCAAAGAAAAAATTATATGCTCGTGTATAAATGTACATGTATTTACTAGTGAAAAAAGTTATTCACACGCGAATATATATATATATATATATATATATATATATATATATATATATATATATATATATATATATATATATATATATATATATATATATATATATAAATGCATTTACTAATGAAAAAAGTTTATTCATACGTGCAGAAAAAAATATGTAAATGTACGTGTATTTACTAGTGAAAAAATTTATTCACATGCGAAGATAAATGTATATGCTCATTAATAAATATTCGTGTATTCACTAGTGAAGAAAGTTTATTCACATGCGAATATAAATGTATATGCTCATGTATAAATGTACGTCTGTTTACAAGTGAAGAATCACATGCGAATATAAATGTATATGCTCATGTATAAATGTACGTCTGTTTACAAGTGAAGAAGGTGTTGGAGTATGCTCGTGTCATAATAAATAATTATATGGCTAGACGTATGTGAGCCTATGGTGTCACACACTTATACACAGAGACACCATTTTATAGATTGTATTTATCGTATTTACAATATATAAACGACTACGTAACTCGGGATCAATAACGGGCCATTAAACACGAAGTTAGACTTAGTGTTTTAGGACCGCCAACAATGAGCAAGCCCATTGTGGGCCCTTATCATGGCCGGCCATATGGAGGGTAAAAGGGGCATGAGAAGCTTTGGGAGGGGCTAAGTGTAACTTGATAATGATAAGATCAAAGTTGTTTTAGTCTTTGATTTATCACTTATCACAAAAAAAGTTACCAAAACCGTTTCCCCCTTTCTCTCCTCTTGAAACTCATGGCACAAACACACCCTCTTCTAGGGTTTGTGTTTTTTATCCTTTATTTGCTTAATCTATTGTAGGTTGTTGCAAGGATCAAGGTTACGAGGTCAAGACTAGCATCAATTGGTGATCGGTGACGTGTAGTGTGTTTCTATCATAGAAGTGATCAACCTTATTGATCACTTGGTTTCTTGATCTATTCGTGGGTGGTGATATTGGTGGTGACTTTGTTGGTGACTCCCGGTGCACGCTACAAAGGTATAAACATGTTGTGTTTATTATTGATTGATCATATGGCTATATGAGATCCTTGTTGGTGATGTTTTTCGCTGCGTTTATATGTTTCTTTTATGTTTATATATTCAACATCACCTATAGAAGGTTTATTCACATGCGAGGAAGAAACAATATGCTCGTGTATAAATGTACATGTATTTACTATTAAAGAAAGTTTATTCACACACGAAGAAAAAAAAATATATGCTCATTTATAAATTTTCATGTATTTATAGTGATGAAAGTTTTTCATACGCAAAGATAAATGTATATGCTTATTTATAAATGTCCATTCATGTATTTATTAGTGAAGAAGTTAATTTATTTACTTGCCAAGATAAATGTATCTGCTCATTTTTAAATGTTCATGTATTTACAAGTAAAAAACGTTTATTCACATGCGAAGATTAATGTATATACTCATGTATAAATGTCCCTGTTTTACGTGTAATTACTAGTGAAGAAAGTTTATTCAGATGAGAAGATAAATGTATATGCCCATTTATAAATATTCATGTATTTATTAGTAAAAAAAGTTTATTCACATGCGAAGATAAATGTATGTACGTGTTCATTTATAAATGTTCATGTACTTACTAGTGAAGAAAATTTATTCACATGCGAAGATAAATGTATAGTCTCATATATAAGTGTCCATGTGTTATTCAAACACGAAGAAAAAAATATGCTCATGTATAATGTATGTGTAATTACTACTGAAGAAAGTTTATTCACATGCGAAGATAAATGTATATGCTCATTTATAAATGTGCATGTGTTTACTAGTGAAGAATATTTATTCAGACGCGAAAAAAAAGTATGCTAATGTACATATGAATGTGTAATTACTAGTGAAGAAAGTTTATTCACATGTGAAGATAAATGTATATGCTCATTTATAAATGTTCATTTATTTGCTAGTGAAGAAAGTTTATTCACATGCAAAGATAAATGTATATGTTCATTTTTTGCACTTCTGTTTTGTTTTGTTTGTTTTATTAGCGTTGGGTACTCAGAGATGGTTTATGAAAGCTCTAAAACAGAGAAATGATCTGAAACAGGAACCAATAATCAAATCATATATATGTATTTACATGTGAAAAAAAGTTTATTCACACGTGAAGAAAAAAATATACTCATATATAAATGTACGTGTATTTACTAGTGAAGATATTTTATCACAAATGAGAAAAAATATATGTAAAAATATTTTATTTTTTATACTAGAAGTGCAAAAATAGGAGATATCGATGTTTAATAGACAATTATTTAAATCTTGTAAGAATATCTTCACACGTGAAAACTATGATAAAGGATTGAATATTTGATCTTATTAGCGTATAAATATACATGTATTTATATGTGAAAAAAAGTATATTTTTTTCTTCACGAACTTTTTTTCACATGTATATTTATACATGTAGAACTAGTGACACGCTGGCAATTAGTGAACTATTCTTTACCTTCTAATGTATTCATTGCAAGGTCTCTATAAAGCCTTTTATTTTTTGAAAATTCTTCCAAAGAGCTTAAAATTCTTCCAAAGAGCTTAATGTATTCACTGATATTGCCTTCATGACCAGTAAATATTTGCTAAATCGTCAGTTTTGACATGCTCATTTATGAATGGGTCCGTTTGTGCTGTGTTTTATCCCAAACGGGTCAAGTAAATCTTGTAGCTATATGGGCAACAGGTTACATGGATAGAAGTTGGATAATTACTCTTTTCTAATGCAAGCAACTTTGTTAACACTGTTGATACATATTTAGAATTTTTCTGAAAATTTAAAAATTTCAAAAAATTTCAAAAAAAATTCAAAAAATTTTTGATTTTTTTTTCTGTCACATGTGAAAAAAAAAATTTCACATGTGAAAAAAAAAATTCTGAAATTTTTTTTCCGAAACCTATTTTTTCGAAATAAATTTTGTCGAAATTTTTTTTCGTCACATGTGAAAAAATTTTCACATGTGAAAATTTTCAATTTTCATATGTGAAAAAAAAATTTCACAAATTTTCTCATGTGAAAATTTTCAGTCATGTGAAAATTTTCAATTTTCAAAAAAAAATTCAAAATTCTTTTGAATTTTTTTTCGTCACATGTGAAAAAAATTCACATGTGAAAAAAAAATTCTGATTTTTTTCCGAAAACTGTTTTTTCGAAAAAAAAATTCAATTTTTTTTTTCGAATTTTTTTTTTGCACATGTGAAATTTTTTTCACATGTGAAAATTTTCAATTTTCATATGTGAAATAAAATTCACTAATTTTCTCATGTGAAAATTTTCAATTTTCACATGTGAAAATTTTCAATTTTTACATGTGAAAAATTAAAATTTTCGAAAAAAAAATTCCGAATTTCTTTTTTCGAATTTGAAATTTTCGAAATTTTTTTTCTTCACATGTGAAAAAAAAATTTCGTCACATGTGAAAATTTTTCGATTTTTTTTTTTTACAAATTTCTTTGGAAATTTTCATAAAAATAGTTAACTAATATTAGCCATTAGATCAAAACTAAAGAAGGATAAAATGAATGAACTCTCTACACTAGTAAATACACTTACATTTATACACGAGCTCATACTTTTTTCTTCGTGTGTGAATAAACTTTCTTTATTAGTAAATATACGTGCACATATACGTGAGCAAATACTTTTTCTTCGCGTGTGAATAAACTTTCTTCACTGGTAAATACACTTACATTTATACACGAGCACATACTTTTTCTTCGTGCGTGAATAAACTTTGTTCACTAGTGAATACATGTACATTTATATATGAGCAAATACTTTTTCTTCGTGTATGAATAAATTTTTTTCACTAGTAAATACACGTACATTTATACATGAACATCTACTTTTTTCTTTGCATGTGAATAAATTCTCTTCTGGTAAATATGTGTACGTTTATACATGAGTATATATACATTTTTCTTCGCGTGTGAATAAACTTTTTTCACTAGTAAATACACATAGAAACTTTCTTTACTAGTAAATTACCGGTACATTTATACATTGGTATATACTTTTTTCTTCACATGCGAATGAAATTTTTTCAACTGTCACCACTTCTGATTATTACCATCAACAACTTCCCATAGATACACTATTTCCGAGAGAAATATTTGAACTTTAATATTGCTGCTTCCCCAATCCAACAAATTTGAATAGTAATTGTCAACAACATCAGGTTAAATCCAATGTTCTTTCAGAAGTTTGTTACACAAACCAAACAGAATCCATACTGTAGTACAAATAGACAAATTAAATAGATTTAAATTTAACAACAGTGTATCTCAAATAGATGGTTTACTAAGGGCATGTTTGGTATCCAGGTTTGACCAGGTTTAGGATGAAAGATGGCTGGAATAATTTGTTTGGTATCTTCACTTTAGGTTCACGCGCTACTTTGAAGCCCAAATATCAATTCACCGCTATTTGGTGGGTTTCGGCTATAAAGACAAATAAATTACCTTTTTTGACTTTGAAACAACTTTGCAGCCACACGATTAAAATGATCATTTGTTTCATATCTATTTTTTTATTAAAAAATAATATAAATCATTTAAACTAACTTATAAAATATATATATTTTTAAAATAATAATTAATTTTCACTCTCATCTTTTCTTTCAAACCAATCCCAATCCCAAATCCAAATTCAATCCCACTTACAAACCAAACGCACCCTAACTGAAAAATGTATCTATACTCTCCTGTATAAATGTATGTGTATTTACTAGTGAACAAAGTTGTCGGGTTGCTCGCGCCTTGCCGCCTTCACGATGTTTTCCCAAACAAATGCTCATAAAGAAAATTCCAACATCCTTTAAACAATCTTGAAAACCTATCCGATAGGTGCTTCAAACCATACATAGAAAACCTACAAAATATGTGTGGTAGCAGATGATAAGAAAACATTAAACAGCAAAAGACATCATATATTGGCTTAAAAATGCCACTTATGCTGCTAAGAATTGTCATCTTACTAGGTGAGGAAGAAGAGTAAATCAGAAATACAAGGAATTTCTTTATACCTCATCTTTAAATTTCTCATAGGGGAAACAAACACCCCATTTTAGATCTCTTGTAATACAGTGATGTCTCACTCCACGAGCCTTCCACTGACATTTTGTCGAGGTACTCGCACAATTTAGCTTCCAAAAATGGAAGTTCAAGAAACAAGTGTTCCGTATCACGGGTTTGAGAACTGAGATTAACCCATTCATAGGTAAATGGGTCAAAACTGCTAGCTCTACCTTGTGATTAAATTACCTTTAAAACATCTTCTGTTCCAGCATAGGCGCAAGATAACAGGGTCATATCACAATACTTCGTCTTCACTGTCTCGCTCAGCAAGCACTTGTTCCATTGCCATTGGCTTTTAAACAAGAAATAAAAATAAAAATAGTAATAGTCTTACAATACGTAGTAGTTTAATGTTGGGCGCAAAATAGAAGGAAAATATGCAGCTATACATATGAAACAATACATAGGGAAATCGGCAGTGGGTTAGAGGCGAACTTGCTTTCCCGTCTTTCTTAATTCTAAAAGAAAGAAAAAGTAATTCAAAAATCAAATTAAAGCTGAATAATCTGCAATTTTCATATAATTCAGAACCAAAACGCGTACAAGTCAATTTTAGTATGGACGAGACCAGGTTGGGTTAAATATTATTAGAGTAATTGGGTTAGGCACGACCCCAAATCGAGGTGTTTACTAGTAATTGGGTTACAATTGCTACATCTACAATATACGGGAACTTCCAATACCTTAATGAGAACCTAGAGGCAGATGCAGGACATGGATCTGCAATCAAGATGTCATTAAGAGCATATATTGACAATGGCGTTGAATTTACATGAATTGATATTCTTGATAGTTCAGAAGGTTAGACACAAGCTGTTAATGGTATAAAACAGTAAAAAATTAATTGGACACAAATGAAAATCAGAAGCACAGAGATGACATCAATAAGCATACCTCTGTCCTGTATTTAGTGTCAGCAGGTGGAAGTCTCAATTGCGCCTTCCAATCTTGGGAACTACAATGAGAAATGAAGATTATACTTAACTAAACCAAACAAAAGATCTATATTGTATGTCAATCTTTATATAATCACAAAGTAAAAGGTAGTACTTCCTTTTTCCATAAGTTTGGAGTATCAGCCAAAAAAAAACACAATGCATTCTTTGAAATCTTTGACAAAAAGAATAGTTCACATTCTTAAGCATACCAGATATGATGCCCAAGAAAATGTATGCCTTGTGCTTCAATAAATTTCCCAATTTATAGCTCCTGTAGGAAGGCCTATATAACATTCAAAAGATGAAAGTAAATTAGAGAATCACAATAGAGTAGGCACCACGTTTTTTTTTTTTTAATTTGAACTTTTAGTAACCAATCTGAAACATCACCTAAAATGAGCATGTAATGCACAATAGAGTGTATTTAATAGGAAGTTAAATGAAAAGGGCCAATATTTGTGGATTTCATGTGTCCTTGCCTTGGTACATAGGGGGTCTACAAAGTTGTGTGTATATGCAATGGAGTGGCTGAAAATGTTATCAGTTATCTAGCAGTCCTTTAAAAAGTCACAACTAATCACTTTCTAGTAGTCATTTTAGCAAAAACGGGTGAAGTTGGGTCATGTTTCATTGACAACGGGTCTAGCGGTTCAAGAGTGCACCAATGTATATTCAGGAGTTTATGACGCACTCAATATTCACTAACTACTGGATCAATATTGCGTCAAACATATTACTTACTATCAGTTTCTATGAAATTTAAAAGTCCACGACTAAACAAGTATAGCCTGGTCGAACTGAACTTGTCTTATCCATCCTATATTTTTACCCGTTCTAATAAACTTGAAAAACCTAGCCGTATTACCACTAATTTCAGAAAAGAACAAAGAGTTGGTAGCAATTCTAAATCAATGTACCTTGTTACTGAGATGCCATAAGTTCATGTCTTTGCAGTACATGGATTTCTTGGTCACAAAATAGTACATTGTGTTTCTTGGAATATTCAATAGCATCTTCATTTTCCATTATATCCCATTCTATCCAAAGGAGTAACGACCTGAAGATCAGGATTAAGAGAAAAGGATGTGAGCTCAAAATGAGTAAACATTGGCTCCAACCTCGTGGCTCTTTATTTTAGAGACGTGTGAAACCCCACCCTAGCCACTTCATTAACCTGACACATAAACCCATAGCTCCAAACGCCACCCCATAAGACCCTTTGGTTTAACTTCAACAACATCTTGACCATGTTTGACAACAACCGGTAAATTTGCAAGCACTTTTTCAAGAGGTTCCAACATGTCCTTAGCCTGTTTCTGCCCAAAATCCCCTGCATTCTTATAATGCCAAACCATCACACTCTCTTTCCATTCAATATAAGAGCCATCAGAACCAGCTTCTCCATAAAAGTTCATTATCTACTCAGCGTTCTCCATCCACCCGACACAATCATTCTATCCACATGTTTTCCATTATGCATCTCCAGGAGTTGCAACTGTAAGTTTCTCACAAGAGTCATACCATGTGCCAAGACTTTCTTTAGCATCAACGTGGGCAGCAATATTAGCAGAAATCTTCCTGATGTTAGTGAGTGGAGGATAAATCATTCCCTTATCATAGTGCTCTTGTGTTACTTGATTAGCCAATGTTTCCGCTGAACAAGAAAAGATTCACTAATTTAGTGATATGTTGAATTGTTGATACAGATGATCCATGTTATATAAAATTCACATCAGATTAAAGATTCACTAATTTAGTGATATGTTGATACAGATGATCCATGTTATATAAAATTCACAGCAGATTAAACAGATTCATAAAAATTTCAACATTTAGCAACAATCTTTACGGTAAGAAATCAGATTAGTACTTACATGCTGCCAAAAGCATCTCATCATTTACACGGATTGCACCAGAGATGACCAACCTAAAACCAAGCCCAGGGAAAATGTAAGCATTATTAGCCTGGATATATATGAAGATAAACTAATATAAGTATAATGATCAATGGTATATTACCAAAACTTGAATGTATAAATAAAAGTATGACCTGGCCAGGAATGTGGAGTTTGCCATTGTATTCATAAGGATCAAAACGACTGCCACTGGAAAAGATACAACGCCCCTACACAATAAACGATTGATTGTTAGTTTGTGATAACATGCTTTATTCATGGACGTTAAAACGGTGAAAAAGTTATTAATTTTAGTTACCTCAGTCCAGGTATAAGCTTGTTCAGCAGTGCACTCAGCTTGTGATGTTGGATTGGATAGAGCCATAATAAGTGGTCTCTGCATACAATAAAATAATATACGTTAGTTTGTGTTCCCCGGTTGTTATGAGCGACTAGATGTGGCAAAGTTCCATTTACTTATAAATGGTTCAATTCACGTTATGTTTATCTCCAGCAGGTCAAATATAAACAAACAGCGAAAAAGGAAATGGGTCAAACATGTCAAAAGTCCCCCGACGTTTAGTTACTATTCTGGAAAACTCCTAAGTCATGTAATTAAAATTGTAGTTACAATGGTAACTTATTAGAGTTCAAAGTTTTGGATATTCATGCCAACCCAACACGTCCCCTATCTAACAACTCACGCCCATTTTGAGTCTTGAACAGGTACCCAACCTGTCTGACTCATCATTTAGCCACTGGTATAAAATAAAAAAAATAAAATAATAATAATAATAAAAAAGTGAGTGTGCCTGTGTGTCTATGTGTCAAAGAGAAAAAGAGAGAAAACCTCATTGAAGGCTGCCATGGCCTCAACCACTTCTTTTGTAAACGACTGTCCTACCCCAGATGTTCCATTCAATACAGTTGGTTTGATGGCCTGAAAAATTAATGGTAAATGAAATGTAGAGGTTAGCAGCAGTGGTCAAAAGTGTATCATCAAAAGGTAAAAATGAATGAACATTATCAAAATTGTCTTACCTTGACGGCATCTAAGAGAGTTGAATGAGGCTCACATTCATGAGCCCATGGTTGCTTAAAGTGCTGAAGGGATTCTTTACGAGAACTAACAATCAACCCCTGAAGAAGCAACAGTGATCATGTAAGGCCATAAGCACGTAGCATGAAAAATGTATTAATCCAAATGTACTCACCTTAGAGTCCACAAGGTATATCTTCTTACGAGTCTCTTCAATAGGAATGTTTGTCTATAAACAGTAAATAAAAACGATAAGAAAGTTAGCAGTTGCTAACGCATGTTACATAACTGTACACTTTTACTTAAGCATAAAGACGGTACCTTGGTTGATATCTCAAGAGCTATAAGCTCAGCTATACCAGTTCCAGCCTGAAATATAAACATGAATAGAATGTCAGTGAAACTGGAGCGTCAAGTTGGCCAAAATCCAAATGATCAGTTTGCCAGGGTCTAGAAGAGCTTAAAATAGTTTTCAAAAAATGAGCACAAAGATAAGGGACTCACTTCCCCAGCACCAAGGAACAAGAACGTGTGATCAGCCAAGCTACCGCCAAGTAATTTCAGTGATGCAACAAGACCAGCAAGAACCACAGATGCAGTCCCTACAAACCAAAGACTCAAAAGTTTTACAGGGATATCAAAGATTAGCCCAATGGAAATTCATCTCCTCGTCAAAGATTGGACATTCACCAAAACCGTGTCACTTCCAATTGTTACAAGCATGCCTTTTTAAGCATGATCGTGATTTAGTTTAAATCTGAGTAAGAGTTAAATTTATATTCCTAGCCATACAAATGCAGTTTCCAAACATACACATTAAGTTATTGGAGTTGCGAATCAAACATCATTGAACGAGATAGAATGATCAGCATAACATGAAGATCTTAAGTTCACATCATGATCTTAAAACGTCACATTGACTATTCTAAAAATTGTACATCACTTTACATAGTTCAAACAGATGAATATAAATTTCTTCACATGTGAAGGTATTCGATACCTAATTTCTTCACACGTGAAGGTATTCGATACCTAATTTCTTCACATGTGAAGGTATTCGATACCTAATTTCTTCACATGTGAAGGTTTCGATACCTAATTTCTTCACATGTGAAGGTATTCGATACCTAATTTCTTCACATGTGAAGGTTTCGAATATAATTATGAATTATACAATAAAATTAATTAATTAAATAATAATCAAATATAATTATGAATTATACAATAAAATTTAATAAAAAATAACAGAAGTAATAAGTTACTATCAATTTATGTGTAACCTGAACGAAAAAGTTTATCTTCTTCATTAAACTCAGCTTCTGTTGACCTAATTTCTTTGATATCTCCTTCTTCATCAGTCATATTTGTTGAATTTATGTTTTTATGATCGATTAATATTCCGGTGATGATTCCGGTAGCGATTCCGGTAGAAGATGGTGTTTGCCGGTGTTAGAAGGTGAAGAACGGTGGAAGACGGTTGTAGAAGGTGAAGCAGTGAAGCGATAATTGTAGAGGAGTAGTGGTTGTTCGATTTGGCAGTGAAGCGGCGGTTTAACGGCGGCGGTTGTGATCGAAGATTACTGAAGTTAGTTGGATTAGAGAGAATAGTTGTGTATTTGTGTGTTTTTTTTTTCTATATATTAGATGTTGGGTTGGTAATTACAAAATAGTGAAAATGGTGAGCTAATATTAGCCATTAGATCTAAAAAAAGGAGGATTAGATGGATGGCTAGGATCCCTTCTTGCGTTCTTACATAAATTTGATTTCTCACATGAATGGCCCCCTATGTATGTATGTATATATATGTATATATATATATATATATATATATATATATATATATATATATATATATATATATATATATATATATATATATATATATATATATATATATATATGACACTTAGAAGTGAGCAAACTCAATTCAAGGAGACTAAAGATTGTTTCTTAGGATAATTTGTTTTCATAGGAGTCGAAGCAATCTTTACTCCACATTTGTTTCATATAGGCACACACTAGAACAAAGTCAGAGACTTCATTGTCACATTTGTTCCATCACTAGTTTCCCACTATTAGTTGCCTTTGCCCTCACACTAAGATAGTTGTTTTAGGTAGAATAACTTGCTTATTTGCTTTATTGGTTTTGCATGCATGCTTAATTATGATTATATGGCAATTTGCCTACATATATGCTTTTCATGTATATTCCACTAAGAAAATACTTGCCTAGTTGCTTAAAGAGTTGGACTTGCCCAAAACCAAACCCCAAAACAAACATCTTTCTGGAAAAACTTTATCAAAAACCCTTTTCTGGCATTCTGTGAACTAGGGCCTGGGCGGCCCCCTTAAATCAAAGGGGCCGCCCCCTTAATATTAAGGGGACCGACCACCAATTAAGGGGGCCGGCCATCTAAAGGGCGAGGTTCACTGTTTGCTTTCTGCTTTTTAGCCCATTCCACCCTTTTGCATCAACAAGACAACCTCACAATCACTCTCACTAATAAAATCTCACATTCACCTCACTCACTTCTACCAAATGACCTTTTTGAGGATCATACTCAATCTCAAAACAACAACCATCACACTCATACAAACATGGATCCCATGTTCCATGACCAAACCTCAATCCCCAATCACAATCCAACTCCACCATCATCACCTTCCTTCGAACATAAAAAGTTTGTTGAAGAGCTCAAAGAAGCTCATGAGCTTAATGCTCTTCTTGCGTTACACCTCACTCAACGCAATTTGGATCAACAACCTTCATCCACCAACTCCTCTCCATCAAACAACTTGATCTAACTTGAGAATCATGTTAACAATTGCCCTTGTTGCATTTTTCTCCAAAAGCAAAACCTTGCACTCAATGAACATCTCACATGGATTGAGTATCTACTTACTAGGCCTTCTCCAACATCACCATTAACACAACACTCCAACCCTCAAACAAACACTTCCATTCCAAACTCACCACTACCAAACACTCCATACCCTACACCATCAAACCATTGAATGCAATCACCATGCTTCCCACCTCAAATAAAATCACCACAAACCTTTTGACTCCCAAGCAAGTCCAAGAGACCTCAAGTTAGCAACGTAGTATTATCTAGTGTAGTTTGCTAGAAAAGCATAAATGTATGCTTATGTACCAAGGATTATGTTTTAAACATAATCTAGTTTAAATAATTCTATTAATGAATGCTTCTTGTGTTTTATTTTCATGCATTTCTCTTGTACCAAATTTATTCCATGCATCATATATATTGCTTGTGTTCTAATTATTTTTGCAAGCATTCCATATCTCGATTTTTCTTACGACCTTAAAACGAGGGGGAGTATACGTCAAGGGGGAGTTCTACACTCTTCGGGATAACCTTTTCGATGCTAACAAAAAGGGGGAGAAATGGTATAAACTCACTAAATACTTGGATATATATTAATCTTGCGTTTAATGAGTTTAGATTTTGTAATCATCAAAAAGGGGGAGATTGTTGATATAAATAATGCATAAAAACGTTATTAATATTTTTCGATATACCTATGTTTTGACGATCACAAAATGTAAAAACATTAAACGCAAGATTACTACGTAAACAAGTATTTAGTTACAAATATCATTTCACTCAACAAAATCACTTAAGGTATGAATAAACAAATGTCTAATACATTTTATGATCAAAGAGATTTTTATTTAAACATTACAAAGTTTATAAAATGATAAAACCATCTTATATATTTTTGAAAAACACTTTTGGTAATTAAAGGAAAATGTTTAATTCATAACAAATATATGAATTCAAATTTTTAACCAAAATCAGTTAGTTTTTCACCAAATAAACCTTCACCAGAAAAGACAAAGTTTTCTGGCCGTTACAGGTGGGCGGCCCCCTTAATTTTAAGGGGGCCGGCCACCATTTAAGGGGGCTGGCACGCTCCTGTTGTCAGAAAACTTTGCCTATAAATACAGGCTCACTTCTGCATTTTTTCCTCACCTGTTGCACGAATATTTTCAGTCTCAATCCTTTCTAAACATCCTTCTAAATCCTTTGATCATAAGATTATAAGTCTTTGTTTCAAGTGATTCAATTTCTCATCATTCAAAGTGCAAGAGAAGAATACTCCTTCAACATCAAGTTAAAGAAGTATTGTAGATATTGTTTAGTAGTTGTATATATTGTTTGTAAAGGTGTAGTGTGTTTATAATTAGAAAATTTAGTAGTGCTAGTTGTGAAGAGAAGTAGTGAAGAACAAGTAGTGTTATGAAGTAGGATTAGTGAAGTTGTGAGAAGTCGTGTAGTAGTTGTGGTGTGCATAAGTTGTGTAGAAGTTGTGATAAGTCGTGAAGAGTCGTGAGATTGGTTCTAGCTATTATTAGGACTCGACATTTTGCTTGGTGTCGTTAAACGGTGTAAGTAAAGGTGTGTAAGGTTTCTCCGCCATAAGGGAGCTTGTTGACATAGTGAAGAAAACTCTCGAGTTAGGTGCTCGGGGAGTGGAGTAGGACGAAGAGGAGATTCGTACCCGAACCACTATAAATCCTTTGTCTCGCGGTGCTATCTTTCTATCTCTATCTCTTTACTTACTTACTTACTTATTTTGTCATTATATACTTTCTTAGATATAAGTGTTTATAATTGTGCAAGTAATTGATCTCACATAAAGCTAGAATCGAAGTCTTTTTTTAAAACAGCGTTTTCATTAAATTAAAAAGACGTAAAACTATTCAACCCCCCCCCTTCTAGTTTTCCACAATGTAGATACCATTTTCTCAAAAAGTTCAGCGTATGTAAACAAATTTCTATTTAATATCATTCCGTTTGACCTCAAGCGTTAAGGCATGCCTACATGATTAATAAACGGATGAGGTTTCCCTGTTTAGATTACCCGGGAGGGCAAGCATTTTGTGACTCAGATGTATGCGGCCTCACCGGGTTAATCCTGGGACCGTTTCCCCACATGTACACACCTAGCGAGGTTTGAACATTGGACCTCTTGTGATGAAACCAATGACCTTACCACTAGGACATTTGGTGGTGGTTATGCCTATATAGTTAATACAACATGAAATTCTAACTTTGGGGTTGTATGTATCAAGTATATTTTTTCTCCATTCTATATATTTGTTTCTCCACATGTGGAACACATAATCTTTTTTTTTCTCTTACCGTATAATATCTGAACCCAAAATTGAAATGCTAAAATTAAGACAAACACTTGAACTTTAGTTATGGGACTCAATTTTATGTTCTTATACAGGAAATAAGGTCGTTACATAGAGAAAGATGCATCAATCATTGTAAGACAGATGCTTAAAGTTGCAGCAGAATGCCATTTACATGGTTTAGTACATCACGACATGAAACCAGAGGTTAGAAAAACAAACACTCTTGTCTCTCAATAGTAGCTCTTCTTTTGCCTGAAAGTTTTCAACTTTACCTATATGGCTATATGTCCATTGTCATCACCAATGGTCCACTAGTGTGTTAGTGTTAGAAAGTCATTTTTCGTATAGTATAAAGTACATACTACTGTGTAGGTTGTCGTAAGTGCATTTTGAAATTTGAAACCAGTCCTGTAATATTGAAGCTTTCATGGACCAGACTATCATATGCTGTAATTTTTTGCAGAATTTTCATTTCAAATCCCAGAATGAAGATTCACCCTTGAAGGCTACAGATTTTGGTTTATTGGACTTTATAAAACTAGGTGAGTATAATGCCATAGCATGTATTCAATTCTATTTGTGCAAGTTATAGTTGAAGGAAAAATACTTACATCCAAATGTTTACATTGAGAAGTATATATACATTCATAATTCATGTGTAAGAGCCTATGTTTTAAGTTTATAATCAAATGAAGGATCTAGTCACATGTTTCGTTTGATTATAAACTTACAAAATAGGAACTTTCAAAACTTTGACTTCGCAAGTACGTTACACATAATAGAAATTTGACAGAATGTATGTTTATTTGGCGTGCTATGTACCCTGTTTATTTCAAAATTTTAGTGATTATTCCATGTAACCATATTTTTGTCGGGCACATGTGTAACTTATGCAGGAAAGAAGTTTACAGATATCATTGGTAGCGCTTACTATGTTGCACCTGAAGTATTAAAGCGAAGATCAAGGCCGGAATAAGATGTTTGGAGTATAGGTGTGATCACATACATTCTTTTATCTGGGGGCCGACCCTTTTGGGATAAAACCGAGGGAGGCATATTTCGAGAAGTATTAAGAAATAGACCAGATTTTCGTCACAAACCATGGCCAACTGTTAGCGACAGTGCTAAAGATTTCATAAGGAAATTACTCGTGAAAAATCCCCTTGCAAGACTCACCGCTGCACAGGCTCTATGTAATCCTTTTTCCAATTTTATATCATCTTGGATTGTTATTTTCAGCATATATCAAATAAAAACAACAAACTTTTAGTCAATATTTATTATGCGGCCACACTTTCAAATCAACAAGTAGGCCTATAAATCTTTTAATCAAATAAGTGATCTGATTAACCATAATCAGTCCCTCCTTTCAAGGCTTCAACAATGGTTAAAGTACATTCCTTTCACTTGCAGTTTCCAATATTTTCAACTTTTGATAGTAAGCTAATTTCTGATGATCCATAAAACTTTTGCAGCATACCCATGGGTCCGAGTAAATGGAAATGCATCTCTAATTCCTCTCGATATTTCTGTTCTATCCAACATGCGTCACTTTGTAACATACAGTCGTCTAAAACAGTTTGCTCTACGGGTATGAATTTGTTTACAGTCACCCTCACAAGCATGTTAATTACGAATATCAAGTACTAAAACTACCTTCTTTAAAACATATTAGGCATTGGCCAGCACGCTTGATGAAGAAGAGATTTCTGATCTCAAAGATCAGTTTCATGCTATTGATATAGACAAAAGTGGTGCTATTAGTCTTGAAGAAATGAGACAGGTGTTTGTTTTTCTTATCTTTAAATCTTTCTATTTTATTTAACATATCTTATAATATTAGCTCGGATTTGTGGTAGGCTCTTGCTAAGGACATTCCATGGAAGATGAAAGAATCATGTGTTTCAGATATATTGCCAGCAGTAAGTTGTCAAATTTTGATTCTTTTCTTTTCTTTATTGGTCACTACTCACTATGATCATTTCAAAAAAATCTACTGAAGTGAAGTGTTTACGAACCTAAAACTTTAGTCTATGACTCTGTTAAAATAGAAACTTTTGACATTGGTCCTCAATATTTGAAAGCACTATCTTACGTGTAATTTTCCTTATTTGAGTGTCGTTATGGTAAGAAAATTTGTGGAAGGAAGCACTGAATAGTATGAGCGTAATGCAGACGGACTTGTGGTTTTGTGTTGTGACACAGATAGACAGTAATACCGAACGACTTGTGGATTTCACGGAGTTTGTAGCCGCTACTTTGCACATTTACCAATTAGAGGAACATAACAATGAAAAATGGCAGAAAATATCAAAAGCTGCTATTGAGAAATTCGACGTTGACAAAGATGGATATATAACAGCAGAAGAACTGAAAATGGTAACTCTCTATGTAACCTTTAATTTGTCTGTTAAACATCCTGCTTTCTAAATCCATTATCGTAAAGATATTTCATCAAATAAAATACCTAACATGTTCATCTGTAATATTACATCCAAAATTTTAAACCCGAATCAATTTTTTTTCGAAATCTCATGAAATTTGAAGTTGACACTTATCTTTCTTTAACCATCATTGCAACATAAATCCGCTTTTAGAGGAAGCTGACATAGATAAAGACGGAAAGATTTCCCTTTCGGAGTTCCGTAGCCTGTTAAGAACTGCAAGCAGGAGCTGAAAGAATCATCAGAATCACAACTGCACCGTCTATAGTCTCGAAATGATGTATAAGCCAAGTTCTAAAGTTTATAAACTACTGGCACACTCATAATTTGGTGGATTTGGGGTAAACCAATGGAAACAGATAGGCTAAATCTCACCATGGAAATTCAAGGGTTAAATGTGCTCGACTAAGGTCTATTATAGTTAGGTTAGGAAAAACATGTCAAAATTTTAAAAATGGCATAATTTTTCAAAATAAACTAGAAAAACGAGGGCAATAAAGTTCAAGTAATAATTCTACTCCCGTCCCCCCGCTTGAATTGTACAAAGTCCCTTTTGTACTAAGAATAAAACATAAGTGAAGAGAAAGTAGAATTAGAGCGAGAACTTCCTTGAAATTTGCTCTATAAATGAAAGAAGTATCACGTGCGAATGCGTGCCTTCGACTAGCCTCCATGAGCAAACTTCAAATTCCTGAAATCATGGTACTACCACAAGCATAAAAATAAAAAGAAAAACAAACAAATCCTAACTCACTTTCGTAGGAATCACGGTTGCATTTAGCGTATGCAACAAGCCTTTTAACCACTTGGTGTCCCAAGTGGACGAGTGTAGTCTCGTGAGGGTTTACAGTTAATACACCCACAAAATTCATTTAGTTACTAATACAGGGTTATGGTGTGAATGTTTTAAAATTTTTGTTTTTAGGAAAACGTTACGGCGTAACCTTAATTCTGAGTTACGCCGTAGCTAATGAAAAACTTTGAGCCATCAGATAAAAAGAGGGTGGCTACTGTTATAAACAAGTTACGCCATAGTTACAAATTCGAGCATCAATGAGGTTTTCATGCTCCTCCTTGCTCTAATTACTGCAAAACATAAAACAAATGTCCCAAACCAACAAAAACAAAGTAAAAGAAAGGAAAAATATAATACGGGTTGTCTCCCGTAAGAACTCTTTTGTTTATTATCGAGTCTTTAAGTTAGACTCACTCCCACGGTCCATTACTTTGGTGGTTGGGCTTCCATGCCCGCTCCTTTGTTCCTACTGGCGGAAGAATGTCCCCAAAACGTCGGATCAATCTTTGGATTTAAGCAAAGGTTTTCATCATGAGAAAATTTAACTTGCGCCCATTCATTGCGACATTGAATTCAATTTGCTTATTAAGTTGAACACCCCCAAACTTCACTTTAATCCAATCTTCAAATGATATCCCATGATAGCCGACTTGAGTTCTCTTGTGTGCATTAAAACATGCCCACTCATTACGCTTGGAAATATTGACTTCAGGGAATTTCCCACCATTACATTTGTTGATATAAATAATGCTTAAAAATTTTATTCATATTTTTCGATATATCTATGTTTTGATAATCACAAATGAAAACTCATTAAACCAAAGATTATGACGTAAACAAGTATTTAGTAGTAAATATTCATTTTAACCACCTAATCACTTAAGGTATGAATAAACAAAATGTTTATTGCATTATATGATCAAAGGAACATTTTCTTAATCACAAGATTTTTTATAAAATGTCACAAACATTTTATATCTTTAAGAAAATCATTTTGTATTAAATAAAAATGTTTAATTAACCATAAACATATGAATTCAAATTTTCAACCAAAAATGGCAAAAATGTTACAGAAAAACCTTCCCCACAAAAAGACAAAGCTGAGCAACGTTCTGATTGGGCGGCCCTCTTAATTATAAAGGCGGCCCCCTTAATTATTAAGGGGACCGGCCACGCTCCTGAGGTCCCCAGCTTTGCCTATAAATACTGGTTCATTCCTGCGTTTTTTCCTTGCCTTTTTGCACAAAAACTTTCTGTCCAAATCTCCCTTAATCAATTCTTTGATCATATATTCATAAGCTTTTGTTTCCAAGTGATTCAAGCTTCAACACTCAAGTGCAAAGAGAAGAATACTTCTATTAATCAAGACTAGAAATACTACAACTTAGTATCATCTTGCTACCTAGTTGTTTGTTCATTCCATCTTGTAAATTATTCATTCTTTGGTGTATAAGGTGTGTATATTGGTTAGTTAGATTTAGACATAGGAACTAGATTAGTTGGAAGTGTGAAGTAGTACAAAAAGTGAAGAAGTAGAGGTGTATAGAAGTAGTGGTAAGTATTGAAGTTATAAAAGCTTTGCAGTAGTGAAGACATAGAAGCCTTGAAGAAATAGAAGCCTTAAAGAAGTAGAAGTAGTGAAGTAGTGAAGTTATAGAAGCCTTGAAGTAGTGAAGACATAGAAGCCTTGAAGTTGTAGAAGTCTTAAAGAAGTAGAAGTAGTGAAGTTATAGAAGCCTTGAAGTAGTGAATACATAGAAGCCTTGAAGTTGTAGAAGCCTTGAAGAAGTAAAGAAGTAGAAGTAGTGAAGTGGTGATAAGGTAGTAGTTGTGAAGTAGTGAAAAGGTAGAAGACATCAAGTAGTGAAGAAACAAGAGTTGTGAAGAAGTGAAGAAGGTGTGAAAAGGTGTGAAGAAGTTGTGGTGTGATTGAAGTCGTGAGATTGGTTCTAGCTACGATTAGAACTCGACATGTAGCTTTGTGTCGTTAAATTGGTGTAAGCTAATTAGGTGTGTAAGGTTTTCTCCTCCATAAGGGAGCTTGTTGACTTAGTGAAGAAAACTCTCGAGTTTGGTGCTCGGGGAGTGGAGTAGGGCAAGGAAGGTGTCCTTGTAGCCGAACCACTATAAATCCTTTGTCATGCGGTTTGATCTTTCCATCTCTAACTTATTACTTAGCTTACTTACTTACGTTTCGTATATAGTTATAATTGCTTGTATCGTGCATATATTGATTTCACATAAAGATCAAACAAAGTTCCATTCATAAAACTAATTTATTATAACCAACCTAAAAGGACACACATGTGATAGATAATATTATTGTTTTCAAACCAAACTCTAATCAAAGGTTTTTCAAACAAACAATTGAATAAACTCGAATCAATATTTTGAAACCATCTATTTGATCAAATTAAAAAGAGGTAAAACTATTCAACCCCCCCCCCCCTCTTAGTTTTCCACAACATTCTTTTTAAAAAGGGTCACAGGTAGGCCAGGCTTGGGCGGCTCCTTCGTGTATCATCATAGCTGGTTTATAGAAGTGGACCGTCCATTCCACCCTTTCATTTACATAAGATCCTAGGAGGTGATTACTTAACCATGCATCTTTAATCACCCTAGAGTCCTTTAAACACCACCACACTCTTGCTTCCGCTGTTAATTTATCCAACCTACTCTTCCCTCCTCCACTACATTTGTCAATAAGAGAGGGTTACATGTTGGAATAATTAATTTGTCCCATATTTAATAACTCCCATTGGCTTACAGCAATGAAGTATTCCAGTTACCTTCAATGGGCCAACATCATACTCCAAATCTTCGTTTGTTGGTTCTTCATTATCGATATCCTCCCATGAAGATTCATCGCTTTCATAAGAGACCACTTCTTTCTCATATCTTAAACACAAGGGGGTCTTATCAAAAATGTTATCAGAAACTTCAAATTTCTCTAGTGGAGTTTCGGCCACCAGCATATATTGATTTGCTGCTCCCTTGTTGTTTTCTGAGAAGATACGAAAAATCAATAAACATTAAACAAGTTACGGCGTAAATTCGTCACAAAGTTACGCCGTAACCTAATAATTATAGTGCCACAAATAGACCTTTAAATAATTAAATAAATTCATCCAATAATAGTTCTATCTCCGGATAGTGTGAAAAATTTTAACTGTGGTCAATATCGTGGAGCACAACATAAAGAATTTAAGATTTTTCTAACCCTATTACGAGAAACCTAAAGTAATGAATCATATACCTGCCATAGGATGCTCGAAGGATGCAAAGAATGATAGATTACTTAGGAAAGATATATATTTTTTTACAGAATCACGGCGGTAAAGTTTCGCGCGGTAAAAACTTATATAAAGCGTTGTAGGGTTATGTTCATATTGGGCTGAAGCTACGGCGTAGTTGATGTTGGAGGATACGCTGTAACATAAATTCAAGATCATATTTAAACGTAAAATGAGAAATAACTACGGCGTAAGAAGTGTCTAGAATTACGCCGTAAATAGAATTTTGCAAAACTTTTAATTTTTATTAAAAAATTTTTTAGGATATATTGCAATACGAGAGAACGAATTACGTACCTGAGTTATAAGTAGTCAGGCATATCCGCCTCATAAAATAGGTCAAATAAACATACCTTTAATTCTTTCAACTAAACTGCTCCCCGAAAATGGCGCCAAAAACCTGATGCGTATTTTCATCCTGCTTTAAATTTATAAACTAAGATATACAAGGATAATCACATACTAACGGGTAGAGAACCCGATCGAATATAGCAAAGCCTAGGTAAATCCGAGTGTCGTCCCTAAGAGCTGTTGTGAAAGAAATCAAAGTATGTTATAGTGCAATGATCGAGATAAGATAATTAATTTGATATATGATGCGACTTTTGCAACCTCACAAAAGGTTTTACTTCTCAAGGGATCTTGAGAAGCTTGCAATCCTTCAGGCAGTGTACCAGCCCGATGTAGTATAGTGAGTGGTAGGTACCGGGGGATTGATCGTTCTCTAGGGGAATAGTGTCGTTAGGATTGAAGGATAGGTCAACTAGGTCTAAAGGTGAGGGATGATTCTTTTTGTATTTTTATGTTTAATGAAAGCAAATTAAAATTTTGGGTATTGGAAGAGTGGGCGGAATTAGTTGCTAGTCAACTAACCCAAAAGCTACTAATTAAACAAAATAAAATAAATAACAAGAAAAGTAAATTGTTGGTGAACTCCTTATGTAAAAACAAATGTGTTTACTTAGACTTCACAACTCCCTAGTTATCTTTCATTGGTTTGTCGAATTCCACAATTGTTTAGTTGAAGGATTGTTGTTGGGAATTCTAGAAACTACTGCTGAGGAATGCTGCTGAAAGGATCCTGCGGATAGCTTTGTTGGTTTCTGCTGACAGTGTTTCTGCGGATGAGAAGATTCTGCGGATATAGTTAATCCGTAGAATGTAAACTTAGTTTATTCTAGGACAAGATATGTAGAATATCTTTTATTGTTTTACTGTTATTTGATTCTTGTAAGAAGGGTTAGGGTTTCTGGTAGTATAAAAGGAATCCTTGCTAATGCATTATGTACGTTTTTTGAGAAAAACATTATTAGTTGATAATAAACGATCCATAGAGGATCAAAGCATTGTTAGTATTTGTGTTGTGCTTGTATTTATAATTCCGCTAAACAATACAAGTAGTAGAGATTCTCTTTTAGAGTGTTTGTGATTACACAGACATTGCTAACGATCCAAAGGCTCAAAGATCTATCAAGGTCTAAGTTTCAACAAGTGGTATCAGAGCCTCGGGGGAGTCTCTGTGATATTTACACAACTTTCTTTTTCCAACTCTTACAATCTTTACCATGCCAGGATCATCTGATGATTCAGAAGTCACTCAACCAATCAATGCTACAACCCTACATCAACTCAACCTCACAAACAGCAATGCAAAATTTCCCTATCTCAAGAAGGAGGAGTATGACTTGTGGGCCATGAAGATGCAGAATTGGATCACTAATATTGATTTCAATATGTGGCAGGTAGTTCTTAATGGTAACAAGTTAAGGAAGACCACCAGAGATGCTGATGGTCATCTGACCTTTGTGGCCCCTACATCTGCTGAAGAAGTTTTATCAGTTCAAAGAGAGAACAAGGCTCGAACTATTCTCCTTCAAGCTATTCCAGATGAACATATAGGTGATTTCCACTACATGGACGATGCAAAGGACATCTGGATGGCTATTAAAGCAAGGTTTGGTGGCAATGAGGAATCAAAGAGGATGAAGAGATCCATGCTCAAACAACAGTTTCAGGAGTTCCAGATCTCAGAGGAAGAGGGAATCCACAAGGGATGTGACAGATTTCAGAGAATTCTGAGTCAGTTAAACCAAATGAAGGCAAAACCAGACAATGAAGACTGCAATGCCAAGTTTCTACGATCATTACCTCCATCATGGTTGCAAGTCAGTATTGCCCTCAAAGCTGAAGGTGGGCTTGATAACCTCACCTTTGATGATCTCTACAACAAGCTCAAAAGTCTTGAGCCTGATGTTCGAACTCACACTCGTTCATCCACTCCCACTTACTCAGCTTTTGTGAGTACCACGTCCAATAAGTTGACTTCTGTTGCAAGCCCATCTTCATCAGCATCATCAACCTCCTACGTCACTTCTAGACAATCATCTCACTCCCAGTCTAGTAATGTGATGGAAGACATGCTTCAGTCTTTTGTTGCTGATTATGAAGATCAGCAGCAACTTACCTATGAGGATTTTGATCAAGTTGACCCATTGGATTTGGAGGAGATGAACCTGAAGTGGCAGATGGCTATGCTCTAAGTAAGTGTCAGGAGATTTGAGAAAAAGGCTGGAAGGAAGTTTGGTTTCAAGGCAAGAGATCCAGCTAGATTTGATAGAAAGAAGGTCAAGTGCTACAATTGTGGTTAATTCGGTCATTTCTCCAGAGAGTGCCAGAGTAAGAAAAATGATGATGATGTAAGGTATTCTGCCTATCAGCAGAAACAGGTTGGAGCTGGAGAAGCTAAAGCAATGATATCTCTGGATGAGCATGTGAACTGGAATGATGAGAAGAGTCATGATACTGAGCAAAGTGGCATGCTGGCTTGGTGTCACACAGAGGATGAGCATGATCAGTTTGCCTTTATGGGCATCTCTCAGGTACATTACTGTGTTTTTGGTTGTAATGATAAATATAATGATCTTAAGGAAGCTTATGATGACATGAAACCTAAGTACAATGAATGCTTTGTAGCTCTTCAAGCTCACAAAGATGCTTTAAAAACCTTAGAGCAACAAAAATTATGGTTTCAAAAGAATCAGATTGCTTATGAAGAAAGAAGTAATAAGAGTGTTGGAAAGAGATTTTAACAAATCTTTAAATGATTAAATATTTGAAAGAAAAAGCCTATGGTAGATTTAGAAAAACCAAAGAATTTACAAGAAAGCTACGATAATGCGAGGTGGATAGGCATAATAAATGGCTAATTTCAGGTGGTAAGTTAGAGACTTGAATATACTCTATACTAGTCAATCTGTAAATCTGAGATTAGGATTTAGGTTTCAGAAGTATGTTGGTGTAGAGGCAATCAATGAAAGGACTCTACACCAGCAGGGCGGTTAGCAGAATTATGTAAAAGCAAGGAGAATTTACATGCTGTCAATGGACCTATTAGAGGAGAACGACATGCCTACCACTAAGACCTCAGACTTTGATGGCATTACAACACACATCTCTATGGAAAAAAGTCCAATGACTTTGCCGACCCGTACTTGTATACACTAATGACTGTTGTCTCTTTTCTAATAGTGACAAAGTCCTCAGACCAAGGTCTACCAATTCTATACCAGCTGTGATTCAGTAAAAGTCTGACCTTCCCAAGACCCCACCCAAAGCATACACCCAGTCTGTTAGAGTTTGCTGCTGATGAACCAAGTTCTGACACAGCTTCACTTAAGACTTGACAACTTTAATTCTTGCAAGACATTGTGGAAACTAGAAGGGGGGTTGAATAGTTTTACGGTCTTTTAATCTTACAAAACTTTGTTTATGAAAACCACAATCCGAACTTTATATGGATACCAAAGACTTGCACCAATTTAAACTCGATATCAAAAGTATATTAATATGACAAAGTATGTAAGTAAGTTGTAAAAAAGATAGAGATGGAAAAATGGCCCGTGAGGACAAAGAATTTATTTAGTGGTTCGGCTACGAATCTCCTCTTCGTCCTAAACTCCACTCCCCGAGCACCTAACTCGGGGAGTTTTTCTTCCACTATGGTCACAAGCTCCCTTATGCGCGACGAAACCTTACACGGACTTTTGCTGTACACCAATTTACGACACTAAAGCTAAATGTCAGGGTCCTAATCCTAGCTAGAACACAATCTCCACAACACACAACACAACTTATCACTACTTCTTTCACTACTTGTACACACCTCAACTTTCTTCACTATACCACACCACTTCCACTACTTCACTTACTTAATCTTCTTCTCTACCCAACTTCTATTACACAACTAGGCTTCTTCCTGAATACTTACATATAAACACACAACTTACTTCAACAACATTGCTATACACATTATACAAACAAATGTACAATACTACTTACTTGAGGAAGTTTGAAGGAGTATTCTCTCTTGCCACTTGATGAGGATGAATGGGAGAAGGGATTGAATCACTGAAAACAAGGAATATATAATCAAATGGATTCAAAAGGGTTTTAGAAAGATGTTTTAGAGAGATTTTACGATTCGAAAATTTTTCGTGCAAGGTATGAAAAAATTACCAGGTTGGTTTTGGCTGGTTTTATGAGAGAATTTCTGACAAATTCTGACAGCAGGAGCGTGGGCCGCTTAATCAGCGCCCCAATTAAAGGCTTAATTGGGCCCGCACCCAGCTTTGTAACGGCCAGCAGAATCTTCGTCTTTTTTAGTGGGGAAAGTTTTAATTTGGTGAAAAACTTAAACTGAAATTTTGGTTAATTTTTTGGAATTCATAATATTAGTTATGAATTTTAAACATTTTCTTTTTATTTACCAAAAGTGTTTTTCAAAAATATATAATATGTTTATTTATTAAATTAAACTTTTAAAGTAATTAGATTAATAACCCTTTTTTGAACAGAGATGCTAATTTAAGCAATTTTTTTATTTCATACCTTAAGTGAAATTTAAGTTTCTGAAATAATTGATAAAATAAAACTAAGCTTTAAAATTACTTGTTTTTACGTAAGTACTTAACCGTTTTTAATTGATTCCTAATTTTGGTGAATCGTCAAAAACGTAAAGAAGATTAAGTCGAAATTATAAATAACGTTTTTTTATGCATTAATTTTAATGTTTCAACAATCTCCCCTTTTGATGATAAAAATTCTAAACTCCATTAACACGAAACATTAGTTATATATACCAAAAGTTTTCGTGAGTTTTTATATCAATTTCTTCTTTTTTGTTTAGCATCAAAAAGGGTTATTCCCCGATTATAACTCTGGAATCCTCCGTTTTTTGAAGGTCATAAAGGAAATCGAAGAAGAATGGGAATCTGGGCAATAATATATAATATATTATTATGTTTTTTAATACGTAAAATATAATTACCTACAATTATGTTATATATAAGTATATTAAATTAAGCGTATTATATAATTAGCTATATCGCCCCGCCGCGGCCCCCAGGTAGACCCCTACTCAGTGTACATTAATACTATATATATCCGCCTACTTATTAGCCGCCACACCGCGCCGCGTCGGCAGACGCGGCGCTATAACCCGCCCCCTGCGATATATATAAATATGATAGATGGAATTTTGGAATGTTTGCAAATTAATATAGTTATACTACTAGTAATTAGCCATTATAGGTTCAGAATATACTTAAATAACTATGATAGTTAGTAATACTACTATATAGTATATATAATGGGCAGCACAACTACGCACGCCGCCGGCGCCCGCCGCCCGCCGCGCCCGCCGCCGCGCGGGGCCCCGGCGGGGGCGCCCCCCCCCCGGCCGGGCGCCCCGCGCCACCGGGCGCCGCCCCCCCCGCCGCCCCCCCCGCCCCCCCACCCGGCGGCGCCTCCACGGGATCGCGATACAATGCAAAGCATAATAAATTAAATATATGGTAAAAGCAAGACGATTAAGTAAACATCATGGCATAAACAAAACATTCATTAAATTTATTAAACATGATTATGCTAAACACATAATCTAGTACAATAGCATACATATATGCTTTTCTTAGGAAACTACACTAAGAAAGTACTAAGTTGCCATCATGAGAGGTCTTGCATGGGTGACAAAAGGGTGTTGGTGATTTTATTGAGGGGCATGTAGGATGCATTTAGAGGTTGGAAGGTGATGGATATGGAGTGGAAGGATTAGGTGGTGGTGATGTTGACAATGTTTTAGTAAGTAGATGCTCAATCCAAGTGAGACGTTCATTGAGAACAAGATGTTGTTCTTGGAGAAATGTACAACAAATGCAATTGTTGACATGATTCTCAAGATGGAACAAATGATTTGATGGTGATGAATTGGAGGATGAGGTTTGTTGATCCAAATTGCATTGACTAAGGTGCAACGCAAGAAGAGCATTAAGTTCATGAGCTTCCTTGAGCTCATCAACGAACTTTGCATGCTCGGAGGTAGGTGATGATGCTGAAGTTGGATTTTGATTTGGGTTTGTGGTTTGTTCATGAGTCATTTGATTCATGTTTGGATGAGAGTGATGGTGGTTGTTTTGAAATTGAGCATCTTCCTCAAAGGGATCATTTGGTAGAGATCAGATGGGTGAAGGTGGAATTTTATTGGTGAGAGTTATTGTGAGGTTGTCTTGGTGATGTAGAGGAGTGGTATTATTTGGGTAGTTTGAAGGCTTGGGTATTGGTTGGCTAGAGACAACATCATTTATTGATGATGATTTTTGACGAGTATCAAGCTTTCTTCTCCATACGGGCTTGACGGAGATTTTAGCAACTCTTGAAAACTTGGGTTTTTGGTTGTTGGGAGATGACATGTGTGGATGAATGAGCAATGATTTGTGATGATGAGAGGCATTTATAGTGTGATGATTTTGTGTTTATGGAAGGAGAATATGTGTTGGATTTGATTAACAAAAGGTGTTTGTGAATTCAGGGAAATGAGGAATCAAAATAGGGTGAAATGGGCTGAAAAGCAGAAAGCAAACAGTAACCCTCGTCCAGCAGATGGCCGGCCCCCTTAATTGCTGGCCGGTCCCCTTAATTTTAAGGGGACCGCCCCTTTGATTTAAGGGGGCCGCCCTAGTCTGAGGATCCAGGTTGCCAGAATTGGGTTTTTGGTGAAGTTTTTCCAGAAAGGTGTTTGTTTTGGGGTTTGGTTTTGGGCAAGACCAACTCTTTAGGCAACTAGGCAAGCATTTTCATAGTGGAATTTACATGAAAAGTATACATGCAAGCAAATAAACATATAATCATAATTAAGCATGCATATTAAGGCAAATAAACAATTAAGCAATTAAAGGAACCTAAGGCAACTTATCTTAAGTGAAGGCACCTATTAGTGGCTAACTAGTGATGGAACAAATGTGACCATGAAGTTCTTGATTTTGTTCTAGTGTGTGCCTATATGAAACAAATGTGGAGTAAAGATTGCTTCGACTCTTATGAAGAACTAATAATAATCCTAAGAAACAATCTTTAGTCTCCTTGAATTAAATTTGCTTACTTCTAAATGTTATATATAAGTATACATTAGATTATATACTTATAGATAACGAGAGTAAGACTATTATGCATGATTTTAGAAAAACGTTTTTATCATTATTCAACAATGAGTTTTCCTAATCGTGAGAATGTTTTGGAAAAGAATTGAGGTTTTTATTGAAAGTATAATTATGCAAACAAAATATCTCAATTCCTGATTTTGTGCAAAACAGAATCCTAGACTCAGATTTGAGAAGAAAGAAAGAAAAACAAAGAACTTTTTACCATCAGATGGCCGGCCCCCTTAAATAGAGGCCGGTCCCCTTAATTTTAAGGGGGCCGCCCTTATATATTTAAGGGGTCCGCCCATCTGACACTTAAAAGTGTCCAGAATTTTGAAAATTTCAGAAAGTTTTGATCCTTCAAGAAAATTTAATCAATTTGTTCCATCATTCCTAATCCTAAACGCAAGTGGTTAAATAATTCACGCTTAAGGGGCTTAGTGAATATGTCGGCTATGTTATCTTCCGAAGCTACCTTTTCTATAGTGATGTTTCCTTTTTGTACATTATCCCTAAGGAAGTGATGGCGTATTTCTATATGTTTAGTCCTAGAGTGTTGAACGGGATTCTTACTTAAGTCTATAGCTCCTTTGTTATCGCACATAATGGGGATATTTTCTAACCTAATGCCATAGTCTACGAGAGCTTGTTTCATCCATAGTGCTTGTTGACATGCCTTTCCAGCGCTTACGTATTCGGCTTCGGTGGTAGAAATAGCAAGAGCGGTTTGCTTCTTCGAAAACCAAGATGTTAAACAACATCCCATAAACGTGCAAATACCGCTAGTGCTCTTTCTATCTACGTAGTCTCCCGCATGATCCGAATCCGCATAGACAATGGTTTCTATGCCGGATCCCTTAGGATACCATAATCCTAAGTGTATAGTGCCTTTAATGTATCGGAAGATACGCTTAACCGCTTCTAGGTGAGAGGTTTTGGGATCCTCTTGAAAGCGAGCACAAAGGCAAACACTATACATGATATCGGGTCTACTTGCCGTTAAGTATAGTAAACTTCCTATCATTCCTCTATACTTAGTGTTATCTACGGACTCACCTTCTTCATCTCTTGTGAGTTTAATTTCCGTAGACATAGGTGTCTTAAGTGGTTTAGAGTCTTCTAGGCCAAATTTCTTAAGCATTTCCTTAATGTACTTAGATTGGTTAAAAAATATTCCGTCTTCTAATTGTTTTATTTGTAGTCCTAAGAAGAAGTTTAGTTCTCCCATCATACTCATCTCAAACTCATCATGCATGATTTTGGCAAATTCATCACACATTTCTTGACAAGTTGAGCCAAATATAATGTCATCGACATATATTTGAACAATGATAATATGAGGGTCACTTCTTTTAGTGAAGAGAGTGTTATCTACCATTCCCATGGAATAATTATGTTTAACCAAGAATGCCTTTAGTCTATCATACCAAGCCTTTGGAGCTTGCTTAAGACCATATAAAGCTTTCTTTAGTTTATAAACATAATCAGGTTTTGCGAAGTCAATGAATCCTGGAGGTTGTGCCACATATACCTCCTCATTGATAAAACCGTTAAGGAATGCACTCTTCACATCCATTTGGTATAACCTAAAGTCTAGGGCGCAGGCATAAGCTAAAAGGATTCTAATGGATTCTAATCTAGCTACGGGGGCATAGGTTTCGTCATAATCAATTCCTTCTTGTTGATTATAACCTTGGGCGACTAACCTAGCTTTGTTCCTAGTAACTATTCCATTCTCATCTAGTTTATTCCTAAATACCCACTTAGTTCCTATTATAGTCACATTCCTAGGATTTGGTACTAATTCCCAAACATCATTTGTTTTGAATTGATTTAATTCTTCTTGCATAGCCATAATCCAACTTTCATCCTTTAAGGCTTCATTTATATTCTTAGGCTCTATTGTTGACACAAAACAAAAGAAGTTATTTTTGTCTTGTGCTTGTGATCTAAGTGTTCGTTGGTTTAGGTGACCTATGATGTTGTCTAAAGGGTGTGACCTAGATTCCTTACTATTTATAACTTCGTTTTCTTCTAAATTTTCTTCTTCAATATCATTTCCTAAAGGTTTTATTTTACTAACCTCAATAGCTTCTTCCTCTATAACATCATCATCTTCTAAGGGTAATGTCTTAGGTGGTGGAGGAGTTTCATTGAAGGTTACGTTTAAGGATTCTTCTACTTTCATAGTGTGTTTATTTAAGACTATATATGCTTTACTACTTTGCAAATATCCTAGAAAGATTCCTTCATATGACTTAGGGTCGAACTTAGTAAGATAATCTTTTGTGTTAAGAATGAAACATTTACTTCCAAATACCTTAAAGTAGCCTATGTTTGGTTTTCTACCTCTTAGTAACTCATAAGGAGTTTTTCCTAGTATTCGTCTAATAGACACCCTATTAAGTATGTATGTTGAAGTATCTACGGCATGACACAAAAATTTTTGTGGGATAGATTGTTCATGAAAACACCAATCCGAACTTTATATGATACCAAAAGACTTGCACAATTATAAACCAAAAATATCAACAAGTATATAATATGACAAGTATGTAAGTAAGTAAGTAAAAAGATAGAGATGGAAGGATGGCACCGTGAGACAAAGGATTTATAGTGGTTCGGCTACGAATCTCCTCTTCGTCCTACTCCACTCCCCGAGCACCTAACTCGGGAGTTTTCTTCACTATGTCAACAAGCTCCCTTATGGCGGAGAAAACCTT
>LBNU01038702.1:71308-92266 GCA_014162995.1 Artemisia annua
CCCTCCTATATATATATATATATATATATAATGTTATATATTTAATTATTTGAACACTACATATTGACTAACGGTCGTTAAATGTAAAAGAAAAGGACTAGATAGTAAATAATAGCCAAGAAGGATCCGGAAGACCCTCCTTGGGCTTATGGCCGGTTGTGGGAGGATTAGGGGAATCCCTAACTCACTCAAACTTGGTCACCAAGTTACAATTAGTATATAAATACATCAAGGGTTATTGGTTTTTCACTCTTGTACACATAACCCTAAAAAGTGTTTTTCTTTTCTTTCTTTTGGTGATATATGATCGACCAAACAAACCCTTAGAGTTTCTTGATCGATTTTTGTAATACAAAAATCATAGTGTTTTCTTGATCTAGCAATCACATTAATTCGTTATTAATTCGTGTGTACAAGAACGTGGTAATTACTCATTATAGTAATTATCTTGGATCGAATAACAAAACGGTAAGTGGTTATTTATTGATCCTTATAAACCCTAATTAGGGTTCATCCAATTGTTCAAGGTTATTGAAGTTTGATTCTTGTTCTTGCTAGAATCAAAAAAGGTATGTTCTTGTTTATCTGTTAGTTAATTTATTATATGTTATATTTGATCCTACGCTTCCGCATATGTGACTACTTGATTATTAGTTTATCTATATGATTGTCATGGTACATAAATTCTAACAGTGGTATCAGAGCCTCTATAACATGTAATTGATTACTAAAAACACATAAAAATCGAATCTTTAATGTTTTTGATACATGTTTAGTCGAATTTATGATCTAGGGTTCATAAAATTTTCGAAACCCTAACTTTGGGGGGGGGGGGGGTCGATCACTCCTTTATCCAAAAATTAGGGTTTGTGTTTTAAATATTAATTGGATTAGAAACCCTAGGTTATAAACATGTTTATGTGTTAATGAACATATCTTAAGACCTAATTGGTAATTGTTATGCATAAATCCATGATGAAACATGCATGTTAGTCATGGATTATTATAATGATTAATTGTTAAGTGTTTGTTACACATGTAATTTAAATAGATCTAGAATTGGGGAAGACCTCAATTATTAATGAATCAATTTTTTGTGCTATGTGATATATAAGTTAATTATGGTCTTTACAATTGATCCGTCAATTCATGTACCTCTACTTCCTTAGAAGAGAGGGCCATAGTTAATTATATACATAATAACACCTAGATATTGATTATTATAGGATTTATCGAATAAAGTTTGC
The DNA here is from genome assembly GCA_014162995.1 of Artemisia annua. Lineage (NCBI taxonomy): Eukaryota > Viridiplantae > Streptophyta > Magnoliopsida > Asterales > Asteraceae > Artemisia > Artemisia annua. The sequence goes on from LBNU01038702.1 coordinate 72,556, forward strand.
ATATGGCTAATTGTTTCACTTATAAATTGTTATGTTATTAGTTGTTTATTTATTTGGTAAATTACTTGTTTTTGTGTTATATTGTTTGACATGTTGTAAGCAAAAAGGGGTAATTTTCAAAAAGAAAATAAATTGGACTAATAATGGTGAAACATGATTATTATAAACTTTACACTACGAAATCTTATGTGTCATACTTAGAGGTTGGCCTTACATGCCGTAATGCGTTAAATGCATCCTCGCGAAGAGATTGGTATTGTAAAAGTTTTTAATATGTTTTAAGATTAAAGTCAAAAACTTTTAGTTGATTGATGTTTTTGTACAATAGTGTGTGAAAGGCGGACCTTTTTAGGCAAACTGTGTGGTGAGTTCTAGTAGAAACTGGGTTTTAAAGAGCCTAGAGCCTACCTTTGTTTCTACGCTTGCTTGTGCGTCCAAATCGACTTACCTATATCACTATTTTACGTACAATATCATCTTAAGGGTGATTTACCTCAATTCCACGCGCCACTTTTGTGGTAATTATCTTAATAACTTGAGTCTTTATGACTCATGCAGTAGTAGGATATAGTGGGCGATAATTGTAGGTACTTCTTTAATTGGTGACCCAATACCTCAATTAATAAGTTTTTGTTTTCATCTTAGCTTAAAATTGGTTAAAAAGGTTTTGAAAACTTATGATACAAAGATGAGTGCATGCATTTTTGTACATATTTTGATTGTCACATCAAAATTAGTACCCTAAAAAATTTAAGTCTAAATGCCATCTAACTATAAGAAACACTTGAAGTTAATAATTTAGACTAAGTGGGACCTTGACTAAATATTAATGACAAGGTAAATTTCTGTTAATGCGTGAGACCATATATGGAGTATTTACTGTTTCTAAGTTAGACGACTTAATTAAGTTGTTAATGAGACCTAGAAACTTAAGGCATGAGATGGGATGAAACATGTTTACATTGCAAATTGATGAATCAATTTGATGTAAATCCCATAATGACCTAGGATTGGAAATTGTTTGCCAATTATTGTTCGACAAGTTACCTATTTAAATACTTTCATTGCTAGCAGATCAACTTATGTAATGAAATTATGTTAATTAGGATCCTAGCTTTCAAGAAAATTCTATGGTTATATGAATATTTCCTTGGGTATTTTATTTTCTTGAAATCCTAGGATCCTAGTTTTCAAGAAAATTATGGAAAATACTAAAATTGAATTTTGTAAATTCTTTTAAATGTATTATTAATGCAACATTAAACCGTAAACGTGGGATATTCTTTTATTGGTAAATTGATCTACACCCGCAGGGGTTTTTGGCTAGAGTCAACTTTACTAAAAGAATAAACCTAGTCTTCTTTTCATAAGAGAAGTGTGAGACTTAATCCTATTCCTTTTCATGAATGAGAAAGGCATAATAGGAAAATTAGAATTGTCTAAGTTCTAAATACATAACTCATAGCAAATTTTTAATAGTTAAGATTATTGCACATTTTATGAGTTATTAAATTAGAAGCTAGACTAACAACCGCAAAATGGTAAAAGAAAAGCTAGTAGATTTTATCTAGTTGTTTTATTTTGATCATTTAAAAGTACTACATACAATTGTTGGAATGGTAGACCTATTAAGGAAGAAATTGCATGCCCAATTTTTCAGGTTAATTGCATTGATGGATAGTCCATCATTACAAAGCATAATACATTCTTTTAGTACCTAAGTAATTGTTATGAATGGGTTTTCTCAAAAGATGTAGGAAAGTAAATAGCACACTATTTTCTTTCACTTGTTAATGAAACACTTACAATGTTGTCAAATCCAGTGGGAGCATTGTGTTCTTATTACTGAATAAGGAATTATTGTAATAATCTCTAATTCAGTGGGAGCTACAAGATGTGTTATCTTGGTAGTAATCTACATTATCTTTTGAATGTCTCAGGATAAATACTTTCAAGGATAGTCATATGCGTTTCCTTGTTAATTAATTAGTTCTATATCTAGTAGTTATGCTAATATAATTGACACAATCATATTGTTCACATTAACAAACGCGTGTCCTGTTGTTTATCTGGTACATGATGTTGTTCCATGAACAAGTGGGAGAAATCTTTATTGTGTGCAAGGTACAACACACAGGAATATGATATAAAGGATTCTCTTGAAAGAGACTAACATTCTAATATGACTAATACACATCTAATCCAAGAAACACTTGGTGTTGCAATTTAGCATAAGTGAGGTCTTGATTAGATTACAACAACAAGGTGAATTTCCATATATGTGTGAGACCATACATGGATAATTTACTGTTTCTAAATTAGACACCTATTAGAACATGTGTAAATATGATAACAAGACTACCTCAACTCTAATATTTATGTATTCTTGGAATGACATAAATGAATGAAGTAATAAAATACTACTTCAATTTGAATAACTTATGTATTCGTGGAAAGACATAAATAAATGAAGTAATAAATTAACTTGAAATTACTATTGAAACCAAATAGTGGTGTTCATGATTACTTTAGTTACACATGTTTATATATTCTAATAAACATGAAGTCTTTTAAATGTTACAAGACTTATAATAAAGTAAGAAGTTAACTTGTTATGTTTTTTAATTAAGATGTATACAAGTAGTCATTGAATTGATCAATGATTAATAACGTATAGTGAGATTATAACAATTTATGTTTTTTAATGAGACATGGACATGAAGTGACTTGGTCAAAAGTACTTGAGTTATAATGCATGCAATTGGCTTGAAAATACTATTATACCATTAAGTTTATTTAGTTGGTAAATAAGTATGCCAAAAGGAATATGGTTATTTTAAATATTGTTAGATTGTCTTACAATACTAATCCTAATGAAATACCAGATGTCTATGGTATGTTCAGTTAGAAAAATCAAACTCTTGTTATTTTGTTTGATTAAAGATAACTATAACTTCTTTTCTTCCAAAAGTTATCAAGGTTAGAAAATTGAGTATGGATTGAATATACTCAATTAGACTCCAACCTAGAAGATTAATAAGAAACCATTAACAATGGAAAGTGATGAATCACATTAAGTCTTAAAATGAAGTTATGAATTTGTTAAACTACTTATGAGTAGGTTATTAACGAACTAATGTCATGAACTGTCAATATGTATTTGTAATATCCCAAAAAGAGAACATTGTGTTGTTGTTTTACTTGCTAAAAGTATTTATAGATAGTCTATAAATTACAAAAACAAGTGGGAGTTTTGTTTAGATCTTGAAAAGATTAAATTACAAAATAAATAATCTTCTAAAATACACTAGTAAATATCATGGTGAAGCTAGACATATAAATGTTAAACATCAAAATGAGGGAATTCTCATTCATAGATCTGCACGCGTATCTCAGATATTTGTTTAAAATGCTGAGGATTATGATTGACAGGATTATGGTAAACCTGTTAATCATTATGATAAATTATCAAATATTGAATTGGGTAAATTTCTCATACTATGAATGTTAAAGATGATGTCCATAAAATAATCAATTTAGAAAATCTGGTTTATCTTAATTCTTAATAGTTACTCTAGAGAATGAAGATGAATTTCTACAATAGATGGAAAACCCTAGTGGTTTAAATCTTTATGTAGAAACCATATGGACAATATTGTACACATGTTTAATGCATATCTTATGACAAGATTATTAATCACACTTAAGTAATTAACTGTGGTTGAAAATTCTTTCATAAGCATATTAAATACGAGGCATGCAGAACCCGTGCTACGCACAGGCTTCGAATCTAATTGTTAATCGCGTATACTTTTTGTGTATTGCCGAGTAATGCTTAATTATTGTTTAGTATGTTGTATGAAACGTTTTGACTTTCTTGTATAAAAATTTAAAAATGTTTGATGTTGTTTTTGTTTTGTGGTGTTGTATTTTATAAATGGACTTTTGGTTATTAAGTTGTGATGGCTTTGTTTCTTTTGGCCTATTACTTATTTGCATGATAAAAAAATGGCTTTGTTTCTTTTGGTCTATTACTTAGCCCTACAATACTTGTCCATTAGATGATTTTTGCATGGTAATATGAAGCACACGGGGTCTATCTAATTGGTCATAGTTTAATGTGCGTCAAATATTTTCTTTATTAGGTTTGTAAGTTAAAGTTTGTGTAATAATGTATATATAATAATGCCATATAAACTGTATAAAAATCGTTACAAACCTTATTAGCTTCATCTCATTTTATTGTACAACTAATTTCATAGAAAAGTAACATTGAAGTCTAACTAATATTAATAAATTTTATCAATAAACTCAATTCTAAATAGCTAAGCAAATGAATATTAATTAACACACTATTAATAATTCCTAAAACCTTTGGACTCCACTATTATGTCTTAAACTTAATTTTTTTAATTTACAAATGGGTTCGAGCAAAAATTATGTCCTTTTTCTTTTATATTTATTATTTAAGTTGCATGCTTACATAAACTAATCACGCTAAAAAGTATTATTTAACCATTTAAATGTTGCTTTACATACATGCTCGTGCACATTTTCTTGAATCAATTCGCACATGTGAGCTACATCAATAGAAAACACACATAAATTACTTGTATATGAAAATGCATTAACATAATACATATATCTATATATATATATTGCATTAGGTTAAATCATCAATTATTCTTGCAACCTTTTCAACTTTATCTCGATCCATAACCAACTTTTAATTCTATACTAATTACTAAATATCATGTGATCAATTCCGGCAAGCCTTGCACTTCCATCTCGATGTTGTATATACTTCACATTAAATGCACCGGTTTTGTTTTCCGATAAAAGTTTGAACTTTTGCTTATGTTTAGAACTTAACTTTTTTATTTGATATTATAATTTACAAACGGCTTTAAGTCAAAATTATGTATTTTTTCCTTTCTATTCGTTACTCAAGGTGATATTTTTAATATGTCGTATTTTGCTATTATGGCAAACTCATTTAATGTGCGTAAATATTGGTTTCTCACTAATGATTCTACATATAGAAAAAGAAAACACTTTGCGATGCGCAGACCTTCTTCTTTTCAATAATAATTCAATTGCACACGATAAATTACATAAACTAATCACGCTAAAAAGTATCATTTAACAATTTAAATGTTGCTTTACATACATGCTCGTGCACATTTTCTTGAATCAATTCGCACATGTGATCTACATTAATAGAAAACGCACATAAATTACTTGTATATGAAAATGCATTAACATAATACATATATCTATATATATGCTTATCTATAACAATCACCTAAATATGTAAGAAACAAAGAAAATAGTTGGTATACCAATCTTTGGTTCCATTTATCTGAGCATGCATTTATCTTGTGTGATTTTCATGTTACCTGCGTATGATAACTAAATTAAGAAAAAAAGAAGACCAAGTTAATTACAAACATATAAAGATGTGTGAATCATCTCCAAAATGTTGCAAAAGAGAATTTACATACCGCTACCAACAATCAAAGATCTAAAAGATGTGTGAATCATCTTCAAATGTACATACTAAATGTGATTTTGGCCGGTTTATATAGGCATAAATTAGGTTAAATCATTAATTATTCTTGCAACCTTTCGCAACTCTTGCACTTCATCTAGCCGACTTTTAATTCTATACTAATGTCATGTAATCAATTCGGGAAACCCTTGCACTTCATCTCCTTTCATGATTGTATAGTTATTATGAGGCTACATTGAATTCCGAGCATTAGCTATCTTGTACTATATGCAATCTTGATGCCTACACAATGAGAATCTAAGTGTTAATCGTGTATTCTTTCTGTATATTGGCGAGTGTATACTTAAGAATTGTTTGGTATGTTGTATGAAACGTTTTAACTTTCTTGTATAAAAATTTAAAAATGTTTGATGTTGTTTTGGTTTTGTGGTGTTGTATTTTATAAGTGGCATGCAGAACCTATGATATGCACAGGCTTAAAATCTAATTGTTATTGTTTAGTATGTTGTATAAACGTTTTTACTTTATTGTATAAAAATTTAAAATTTTTTGATGTTGTTTTGGTTTTGTCGTGCTACGCACAGGCTTTGAATCTACGTGTTGTTCCCGTAATGTTTCTGTCTATTGGCGAGTGTATGCCAATGTATAGTTTACTTAGTTGTATGAAACATTTCGGGCTCATTCTAATTGTTCATACCGTATTGCCGAGCATTAATTTTCGTTAATTTATTGTTCAATAAATTTTGGCTTTTAGATGCACGTGAGGTTAATTTTATGTTTTGATATATTTATTTACTTATTATTTTGATGTTTTAATATAGTAATGGTATGCATTGTCATATTGATCATGGATGATTTTGTTGGTCAATAAGTTTCTAAGTTTTATTTGTTAGCATGGCATGAAATTATTGGTGCCTTTATTTCGTCACTTTTAGTTGAGGTCGAGTCAAAAACTCAAAATGATATTCAGACCCGTGCGATGTACAAGAATGTTGGCAGTGGCGGTGTAAGAATCTATTGTGAGCCTTCTCAATTGTGCTATTTATAAGAGAGTATATAACCTTCAATGGAGTTGAAAAGGTTAAACAATAAATATAATTTGAGTGGTAATCATTAGTCTTTGTAATTGCACTTTGTTTGTATTCTTTTTAGTTCTAATGGCAAAACCCTTCAAATGGTTTGCATTCCAAATTTAATAACTCTATGTCTCTTTGTATACCTGATTAGTGATTACACATAATGATAATTCACATTAAATTTTGGGACTTGATCTTGAGTAGAAACTCTACTTTTTGCATTTAATTTCGAGCATTAGCTTGTTGTACTCTATGCAATCTTGATGACTCCACATTAATTTTGGGACTTGATCTTGAGTAGAAACTCTACTTTTTGCATTTAATTTTGAGCATTAGCTTGTTGTACTCTATGCAATCTTGATGACTCCACATTAAATTTTGGGACTCAATCTTATATGTTTATAGATATTAAGATGATAATTGTCATACCTCTTTTCATTAATATGAAAAATGACAATGGAATATCAAAACTCTTTCTTGAGTGATTACTTGAGCGAGGACGGTAAGTAATCAAAAGGAGTATTTGAATTCAAATAATCTTTGAAAGTCTACAAAGTGCAATAATTCATGGATGAATTAATGCAAGTATCTAGGAGATGATTCTTATGTTTTAATATTAAATTCAAGTTTTGAATTAATAATTTAATAAGATAATTCCTAAGTATTCTTGAAAGCTAGTGGGAGTATTTCTTGAATCATATATGTTGTATAACATATAGGAAGTAACATTCCATATAAGTTAAATGATAAGACTTAATTTGGAATGAAACTTTACATAAAAGATTCAGGAAGAAAAACATGTAACATTGGAATATATGTTTATTATTATAAACATATGCGGTAAATAAATCTAATATGACATATATCATTTAGAAAGTCTAAATGAATACATATCTTTTAATAAGATAGAACATGAATGGAATCTAAGTTTGACTCTAGGATTTCTCATGTAAATCATGTTATTGTTGTATCATGATTGAATACAATATGATTTGACAACATTTAATATCTAATTAAAGGTTATTAGATAACTTATGTAATGAATATTCTGATGGAATATGTTTGGACTTAGAATAATGATCCTCAGCCTGGAATTGCTCATAAATTCAAAGTGTAAACAATATGGCAAATTGTTGCGTAATTGTTATAGCCGACAATAAATCTTGAAAGATTGAAAGGCATCAAACATTACACAATGGATATTAAGTTTACGGAATTTTAAAAAGCATATTGTGGTTTGTATACAATGATGCTGGTTTAATTAAGATGACACTCAATACTAGTTATGGTAGGATTTCATCCTTGTTAATGGCCATATAAACTAGTTGTGCTCTACTAAGAGCATAGTTGCATTATACATTAAAGAATAAGAATACATAAACTTTAAAATGTTTAAAAGTTTTATTGTCATAAATTGGTGGTTGAGGATGTCACACCATTTATGAAATATTATATGGCAATATCAAGATATTTGAATGCACACATATAAAAACTTCACTAGTTGAATTCTTGAAATAAGTATTCTCAAAATTCCTATAGATCAACGTTAGTTGATTTATGCCTTGTCAACAAGTATGATTGACATGACTTGAGGCATAATTCATTAACTAGAATTATCATGCATTGATCTAATTGGTATTTGGATAAGGGATGTTAAGCAATTATTATTCATAATGAATTAAAGTACTTGGTACGTTTGTTTTCATTAATAATAGATTGTATCCTATATTTGCATGTTTTAAATACATGAATAACTTATGTTATTCTAAATGTCCGTTGTCAATTAATGATATGGGAATATCATTAAATTAAGACAAATCTGAGTATTGGTCAGAATATACTTGAAAGTACATTGATGCGTTGACATACCAATTTCACATGATATTCAATGAATCTATAATACTATAAGATTAGACCCTCTAATTGAATGTGGAGTAATGAAGATAGAGGTTTTTGAGTTAAAAAGGTGTGTTGAGTCCTTAATTGTTCATCTATAGTAATTGCAAGAATTATTAGCTACATATCAAGAGTCCATGGTTACAAGTATTTCTTATTAATGGAGAGTTGTTTATAAAATCATGAAAGGAGATGAAGTGCAAGGGTTGCCCGAATTGATCACAAGGCATTTAGAATAGAATTAAAAGTCGGTTAGATGAAGGGCAAGAGTTGCGAAAGGTTACAAGAAAAAAATTAATGATTTAACCTAACTCTTGCCTATATAAACCGGCCAAAATCACATTTAGTATGTACATTTGAAGATGATTCACACATCTTTTAGATTTTTGATTGTTGGTACCGGTATGTAAATTCTCTTTTGCAACATTTTGGAGATGATTCACACATCTTTTAGATCTTTGTAATTAACTTGGTCTTCTTTTTTTCTTAATTTAGTTATCATACGCAGGTACCATGAAAATCACATAAGATCATGCATGCTCAGATAAATGGAACCAAAGATTGGGATACCAACTATTTTCTTTGTTTCTTACATATTTAGGTGATTGTTAGCATTAAAAATATTTATAGAAAGTGATGGTCGTTCTCATCGTTTAAATTTAGTGTGTCGTGTAGGTAGAAATAGTAATATTGGGCGTTTGGACTTAATTAATCTAATTGGTTACTAGTTAAGTAACAAGCCTTGTAAAATCATGTAATAGTCCAAGTCCAAGCCCAAGCCCAATGAAAGCCCATCTAGTCCAAAGATGGAAGTATATAAGGCACCTTACCTCTCATTTGTAAAGGGTGCTTGTGTGTGTAAGTGTGTGTTTTATATATGATATTCTCTCTTCATCTTACTACTTTCTCTCTCTAGAAAACACACACATATCATCACCAAGTTACCATCTTTCTCATCTCATGTGATTCATATTTATGATAAAGTTGATAGTCTTAGGTCTTACAAGTGGTATCAATCGCCTAACAATGATTTAGGAGGGTTTGAGTTTGTGTTTTACGTGTTTTAAAGACTTATATTCACGTATTTTTCAAAAATTCCGTATCTTTTCTTGTTCTTTTTGTGTTTCTAACACTTTTTTGATTACAAACTAGTGTTATAAACCATTCTCAACAAGAAAGTTTCAACCTTTTTGAAAAATTCAAGTTTTAGAAAACGTCATTTTTCATTGTACTTGTTTTCGAAATTTTAAAATTTTCATAAAAATTTTTCAAGTTTTCAACTTTCTTGATATTTTGGTGTTTTTATGCATAAAAGTACAAATTTCTTGGATTAAAAACGTGTTTTGGGTGTGCTTTTTGCTTAATCTATACTCGACCTAAATTGTACTTTCTATCGAAATCACAAGGCCCTAAAATATCGAGATCCCTAGACCCTAAAGTATCGAGATCATTACTTGGTGTTCTTCATGCAATTTCGAGGATTACTCAGTGGTTTCTATCTTGTATAAGGTAGGAATAGCACTTCGACTTTGGATATCTATCTTTATTGTATAATCTAGATAGATCTTGAAGTATTTCGATAAGTTTAAAGCTATCGAGNGATATCTATCTTTATTGTAAAATCTAGATAGATCTTGGATTATTTCGATAAATATAAAGCTATCGAGAACCTTTGATTCATTTTATCGAGAATCTTACAAATTTTTCGAGATCACTTGTCTTAAGTTATCGAGAACATTTGAAATATTATCGAGAAAATTCTTCAAATTTTATCGAGATCCTTTATTCCAAATTATCGAGATCCTCAAATCCATTTATCAAGATCCATTACAAATTTTATCGAGATCCAAGGATTTTATCGAGATCTTAGGTCTTTTATCGAGAACATGGAAATTTATCGAGAACTTGTGCATTTGGTTGATTTTCGACGACTAAACTTCAAACGGCTATAACTTTTGATCCGTAACTCCGTTTTGGACGAAATACCTGTCAAAACGACCGTGAGATCGAAGAGAACAGCACGTTGAATCACCTAAAGATCATTCAACCCAACCTTCAAGGTCTAAATCCTCTCCGAGAAGAAATTATTGAGGTTACAAGTTTTTAGAACCGATTTTCACCACAAATTCAACACCAAACTCAACTCCTATTTCGTTGGAACGATCCTAGTTCAACTTTATCAATCAGAACTTAATTAATGGCAACTCAACAAGACATTCATGCCGCCGGTGCTAAAAACCGACCTCCCATGCTTTCAAAGGGTGGTTATTCACAATGGGCTAGTAGAATGCTACGCTATCTTAAGAGCAAAACGAATGGAAATCTTCTGGTTAATTCTGTTTTGCACGGTCCTTTTAAACCAAGAGAAATACTAGACCCTGGTGATCCGAATGGAACCCCCCCAGTACCACCTTTCCACAGACTTCAGAATGAGACTGACTACACCGACGAAGATCGACAACAAATCATTGCTGATGATCAAGCATTTCACCTTGTTGTTCTTGGTCTACCTGAATCGACTTATGCTACAGTGGATAGTGAAGAAAGTGCTCATGCAGTCTGGGAAAGAGTTAAGAAGCTTATGTATGGAACGGATATCGGGAAACAAAAAATGGAAACACAATTGCTTAAGGAACTTCGCAAGTTCACTTCAATTCCTGGTGAATCCATAGAGTCGTATTATCTCAGATTCTGCAAGATCATGAATGATTTGTCAAGGCACAACCTCACTCAGACAAACATTGCTAACAACACAGTCTTTCTGAATGAGCTACAACCAGAATGGGGAAGATACGTCACCATTGTTTATCAGACGAAGAAGTTGTTGGTATTGGTATCGGAGCTCATGGTGTTACTTTATTGATTTTTGTGGTTCGTTGGTGGTTATGAAACTGTTTTTATATGGTTTTTTTTAGATCTGGAAATTTTTTTTTCCTTTTCTTATTTTACAACAGTTTCTAAACTACTTATTTTGATGTATCCTATGGTCAAAACACAAAAAGTCACAAACTTTCATTTTAAATTTCATTAATCTGTTTCTTGTGGTCACTTTTGTATCTCAAAAACAGCTTATGTCAAATCATTTTTTATGACTTGTTTTGTACCATTACCGTGTAAAAAGTGGTCAAAAAGGGGTCAAAACTCATCAAAAGTCTCATCGGAAACTGGGAAAATGGCTGGTCGGAATTTATTTTGGTCGGAATCTCGCCGGAAAAATCGAAATTTCTTGTATAAGAAATTTTCGAAATCATAAGACCCTAAATTATCGAGAAAATCTTTTTTCGAGATAGTTTAGCCCCAATCTATCGAGATCACTGGGTATCGCAATCCCAAGACCCTAATTTATCGAAATCACATTTTCGACAAATCAAGATCTCGATAACCATGATCTCGACAAGCCACGTTTTCGATAAATATGTTCTCGATAAGTTGGACATACCGGATCTCGATAAGGTGACAGATTATCGCGAACTTTTTGACAAATCATCGCAATCTTTTTGCAAGCAAAGTTTTGATATCAAAAGCAAAAGAAATGTAGATGAAGCAGAAAGACTACATTGACTACAACCAAATACCAACAACTCTTTGGACCTCAGTTCTTATTCCATCATCAGTCCAACATCGAGCCAAAAAATGAAAAAGAAAAGGTGCGAAAAAGTAATCAAAGAAGTGGTACACAGCCAAGCCTACACTCCTCTACATCTCACAACCATATGACTCAACAATGACAAATAAAACATAAATCTCAGAATTGATTCAACTTTATTTCCAATCTTTTAAAAGATTTTTTGAGTTGAACTATAATCATCACCGATCACTCTTTGACGCAAAGCCTCTTTATTTAATATCCGAAACAAAAAAGGAGAAGAATAATAACAATTATGTTATTTTCGTCTCCTTGGTTCGTTGAAAGACAAACAAGACACAACAAAAATAAACCTACCTGTGAACCATTAAGATCCTGCAACCAAGACTTTGTTGTTCTTCATTCGTGGAGTAAGACAAACGAAAAGGCTTTCAGATTTGGGGTGTGATAATTATTCAGATATTTTTTGTGTTATGCTTGTCATTTCATGGAGATGAATCAGTAGTGATGACGAAGATGAGATCGGTTTGAAGATTTAATGGAGATTTTCTTTGATAGCACTTGTTGAGATCTGATGTTTGGAAGAGTGGAGCGTGTAAGTATGATGGGGGCGGATGAAAATGAGATGTGTGTGTTTAGGGTTTGTAAATGTGAGAGAAATTAGGGTTGGTTAGTATTGTTATAACCGGGGTGTTTATTGGCTGGATTGGATTGGGTTCTTTGGTTACTAAGCTTCATTGTATCTATTCGACATATGGGCTGGGTACGAAAGTTTCATGAATTGGGCCGAAGTTAGCTATCAAATGAATTGATTGGGATGCATATAATGGACAAACAAAAATATTATTCGAAATTTTGTGTTAATATCAAATTTAGCCAAAAGTTTTGATAATATTAGATTAAGACTGGTATTTTGGTATTATAAATTTCATGGGGATACATTGTTCACGGCTATAATTGTCTCGTTTCACAAAATGACTACGGGGTTTTTGTACGGTATTACTAATTTGATTTTGAAGTGACGTTTCAAGCGTGTACTTATTTATCTTTGAGTTATGCGGGTCTCAAGATAACTTGTTTGAGCATTCATATTAATGGTGACGAAGACTTGAGTTATCTAGTTTTCATAGGTCAAGGGGTGGACGGACGAAGACCTAGTTAACTATCACTTAAAGGAGTTACGTTGTAGTGCTCAGTGTCACACTTAGATGTGGATAATCAAGAGGTGTTACGTCTCATACTTGTTGGTTGGTTGGATGAAGAGTATTGAGTACTTAGGGATTCGATGCTTCACGAACTCTCTACACCATTCTTAGTCACAACATCGTACAAGATTAAGTCACAAGATGGGGTGTTTACTTCAGTTTCAAGTTGGCCATATCGGGTTTTCTCCATATGTGGTCATTCCTATTAGCCGGTGAATTCAAAGGAGGTTCGATTAAAGGTTGATTTGAGAGAAATAGTATTGAGAGTATACCTTTGCGACATATACTCACAAATTATGCGTTCATGGTCTATCTATATTGCATTAGAAGTATAAAGTATGGGTAATAATGGCATGTACACAAGATTAAGATGATTCCGATAACTCGCAACCATCAGGAGGGAGAAGAACATGCCAGAAGAAGTAGTGTTTCATCTTCAGTACATTGGTTGATCGAGGGAATTGTGCTTTAAATGTACCAAGTATGTGTATGTGTTCATCGGAGCGTATTACCAACCTTCTTTGCAATGTTATGTGAGTTATGTTATAATGATGCTCCCAGAACGACAACCATGGTGCAATCTCATTAGTATCTACCTTATCCGCTGCGAGATGAGAAGAGAGTTGTCAGTTCAGGAGGGAGCAGATGAAAGAAAAAAGGCTCGCTAGTTAGGAGGGAGTAATAACCTAACTAGACCATTACAGTTGAAGTTCAGAGAAATGTAAATTTGTGCCTTTGTGCCGAAGATCAAATGCCGAGTTCGTCGGATGAGAGAACTTCAAGTCTGCCTCAATATCTAGACTACAGAGACTCTGCGCTTCAACAAGATCAACATAGTTTACTATTGTTGTAATTTGACATTGTTAATGTATTTATAGGTCTCATTGTAACCATTCACGTGTGACGATATCTTGGAGGGAGATTGTTAGCCTCGCTCTTCTATAAAGATAACGTCACATACGTGAATAGGACTAGATATGTAGCAAGTTGTGCCATTAGGGACTACTTATGTACATTTGGCAAACTTGTAATGTGTAGAGCCTATAAATACCCCTCATGACTCTCCATGAGGGGTGTGGGAAAGTGTTAGGTCATTTGTATTGTTTTCATTTAATAAAAGTTTCCTTATTTTCTCCACCCTCTCTCTACTAGAAACATGTATACTTTCACCATGTTTGATCAACCAAGACCTCCCGAACCACATAAATCTTGTATATTTTCGGTCCTACATAATATGTATTTTCAGGTACATTCAAACGAAGCTACATTGAATTATGAGTGTTTGGGTTATCTTTTGTTTTATAACAAAACTTGCATTACTAAACGTTTTAAGCATCAAAATGAGTCAAGATAACCGCACCTCCACATTGTTTTCATATAGGCACACACTAGAACATCCACATTACAATAGTCGCTAACTTAAGACTAAAATGTGAAATTTTATTTGTCTAGGAATCATCATGCCTCCCGTAACTCATTACGACTACAAGGACACCATTAAGTATCTACCCAAACACCACAAAACCAAAGGCCTTACCGAAGCCCAAATCAACATTTTCAAAGCCTTAGAAAAACATTATGTCCACGAGGGTAGAACCATTGACCCATCCTTTCTAGCCGGTACAAAACCTACCTATGGAACTTGCCACCATCAAATTTGATTGTCTCATAGAAATCTATGAGCCTATTTGTCCTAGGCTCATTTTAGAATTCTATGCATCCATCACCCTTTCCACCAATGAGTATGGTCTCATGTCTATAAACTTCATGGCTAGTAGTCACCAATACTCCTTCACCCTAAATGAATTTGCTTAAATCTTAGGTGTTCCAAACCGTGGTACTTGCATCTACACCGACAAACATTCCCTCTCAACTCTTGACACACTCATGGACCGCATTCATCCCTATGATACACCTCTTGTGTCAAAAGATGAACTTCGTGACCACCTCTTCATTAGGACCTCCACCACTAGGAAAACACGAACCGGGAATGAGGTCAACAAGGACCCATATGGTATGGAAATCAATGAACTCAAGCCCCAATTCAAGAAATGGGAGGAACTCCTTAGAGCCAATGCCATTAGCACCATAGGAAACCGGGATCATATCAATGTTTGCCTTTGCTACATGCTCTACTCATTGTCTGTTAGGTGATGCGTAGGTTTTGCAACCTATGCAATTAGGTCTTACCTCTCAAGGGATCTTGAGAAGCTTACAACCCCCACCAGGCAGTGTACCTGACCGATGTAGTATAGTGAAATGGCAAGTATCGGGGGATTGATCGTTCTCTCGGGGAATAGTGTTGTTAGGCTTGAAAAGCTACTCTAATTAGGTCTAAGGGTTGAGGGATGATTCTTTTTGTATTTTTATATTTTATGAAAGCAAGTAAAAATCTCGATTTTGGAAGGAGTGGGTGGAATTAGTTGCTAGCCAACTAACCCAAATATCTACTTTTGCAATTAAAATTAAATAACGAGAAAATTAAAGGTTGTGAAACTTATAAATGAGAAATATGTGTTTACTTAGATTTCCATACTCCCTAGCTATCTTTTATATGTTAATTGGTTTGTTGTGATTATGTGTATGATGGGTTGTATTCCTTTAAACCATTCGTAGGGCCGTGTACGATCTTCCCTAACTCTATAAGCTCCTACTTCACTCCTATGTCGAGCCGATTTAAGCTCCTAACATGGGATCATTAGAATTTCTTAAGACGTTCAAGCAAGTTACCGTATAGGTGGTTAGCCTGTTTTCTTAAGCCTAATGTCGACTTCACCCAACCACAATAATCACAAGCAAACCAACAACATATAATCAATAGCTAGGTTTCATTAGATCTAAGCAAACAAAATAAAGACCTAGCCTAGCATGTTACTTGAAAGACAAGCATAAGATATAATCAAACAGCACATAGACATATAGATTGATTTGGAAGAAGATTTATCTTTAATTAAACATCAAGGTTTCAAGGGTGAAAAACCCTTAAAAATACTGTAGAATACGAGCTAGGGTTTTTCCAAAAGTTGCACACCAATGAATGAAAATTAGAAAAGTATATATAGATTTTACAACCTGACGGCGTCACATTTTAGAGCGTGACACCATCACCTTGCCGCCAAACTAATATTTGGATTGCTCGGATCCACTTCTGACGCGTCCCCTTATAATTCTCTCTGGGCCGTCTCCCTTTGTCACAAAACGTGACGGCCTAGGCGTCACAAAGCGTGACGCCGTCACCCTTTAATTCTTCAAATCTTTTTGGGGCGTCTAGTGCAAAAATCATCCTTCGTCTTGTCAAAGCGTGACACCGTCACCTCGTAAAGAGTGACGCCGTGTAGCCTCTCGTAATTTTCCCCAACGGTTAGTAAATACTTACAAGTTATTACATACTTTAATTACCCACTTTTACGTATGACAAAATTTTATTTATTTATTTAACTTATCATATAAATCACAACGGTATATTGTGATTTAATGTTTGCTTAGAAACGATGCTCACACACCTAGATAGTCTAAATTATCGCGAATTAATATTTAAACGTTTATATTTATTAATATACGTTTCGTTTAAATACCGTACATTATTTTTTAATATAGTTTCCCAGCCTACGAAATTTCTCCGAGACTACTCACTAATATTATTGACCGTAACCGACCATTAAACTGTGCTAAATGGGCCTACAACACTTAACGGGCCATTTAAACCCAACCTAATAACCAAACGGACTCATTTCATTCTTTTCTTTTCTTCCTTGCTGGGCCGAAACAAACCCAAAGCCAACTGGGCTTACTAGCCCAAACGCACCCTTATTAGTTTTCTTTTTCTTTCTTGTTTGCCTGCCTCGACACACCAAACGCACCCTTTTCATACGAATTCAACACACAACACTACCATATTATTCATAACTCGTTTCACAACCCCAACCAACTTTCGAAAATGATAAACCTTAACAGTTTTCCTAAACAGTTACATATATTAACTTTGGGCAAAATAAACGATAGAGTCAAACATAAGGAGAATAACCAAAAACGTGTCTATATATTCCTAGCACCACACCCAATACAACCAATGACAACTCGAGAAGCGCTGTACATCCTATGAGATGTCACAAATGAACCAGGGAGAAGATATACATTCTATTTTGCCATGTTTCTATTCGATTGGCCAAGCTTTGGTGTCGCCAATGTACACGAGCCACATACACACTCTTTGAACTTATCAACACTTCCAAATGATCCCAAACTCTCCTATAAATAGATCCCATGCAACCTCAGTTTACCACCCAAACATAAACGTACAATATATATTTCTACGTGAAGATTTGAAGTCGAAGTGGGACAAGAAGTTGGAGACTAGTACGAAGTGCACAAGTGAACCAAGAGTACCATTTTTAGTTCGTTATATACCTTGCTGAGTCGTGAAGAGAACCACGTTGAACCTTTGTACCATTTTGATCCATAGAACACGTAAACTCCACCCTAAGTGGCGAGGTGAACCTTAAAACCTTTTTTCTTAATTCATTATTTCATGTGAGAAACGAGTTTCACGTTTTACTTGTTCCTTTTATTCGTTATATATAAACACAACTTATATATTTTATTCGACATTCATGATGTTCAACACGTTAACTAAATAATGGTAATAAGATTCGAACGTAATAATGACATATAAACGACTAACTCGACACGTTTAGTGGTCACTTGACCCATTCGTGCTCTTTTAAAAACACTTAGATAATTTTTCTATTATTTTTCTTTTCGTTACAAATGAGTTGCATGATTTACTTTGCGTATTTATTTTGCTTATATTAAACGTGACATGTTATATATTTTTGGACTTACTAATTTTTTGACACATTAATAAACAAGAGGTAACAATTTTCGACCTTCAAACCCAAGTCTACTTATAATATTCGACCCCTTTTGTGACCCTATAGACCTTTCGATTAAAATCTCAAACACTTAGAAATTTTCTAAGTATTGGACAATTTCACAAAACGAGTTTTGGCCATGAGCTTTGGCCTCGTTAAAACTAAAATTGACACACGACCCATATATTTTATGACTTGACCTCATTGTCACTTTGCCTAACAAACGAATGACACTTTTTAATTGATCATATGAACGTATATAAATCAAATGCTCGACCCTTTTTGAAACACCCAAAAACAGTTTTTAATAAAACTAAATAAGCTAAGTCGTGGGCTTATAGCCCAATAAGCCATTATGATAAACTGGGCCTGAAAGCCCAAGTCCTATGTTTTTAGACTACTAAAATGAACCCAAGACCAGGCCCAAAACGTTCACTAGCCCATTGGACCTAAAAACACTATTGGGCCCTTAACTTGATTCGTTAAGGCCCAATAAGGGAAATAAGTGCTTTTTGGTGAAATAAGCTGTGAGAATAAGCTAATCTAAGTATTCTGAGCTTATTAAAAATATAAAAATGTTAAACTTTTAATTTGGTGATTTTTGGACTAAATTTGCAAATTATTCTAACCGAGGGACTAAAAGTGTAAACTTTGGAAACTTATGGTGAAAACTGTCAAACTGTCAATTTGGAATTATAAACTGTAAATATTGAAACTTATGGATAAATATTGTAAGAAATAATACTTTTGGACTTAAATTGTAAATTATATATATTTTGGACTAACGGTGCAAAATATATATTATTAGGGTTTAAAATGTAAATTGTTGAAAACTTAAAGGACTTAACAGGAATAATATTTCATTTACATAATCATTAAGTTTTATATAAAATATTGTGTTATTTATATAAAACTTGTATCTATATGTTATATATAAAATTCATCGTAAACAACGTAATTATTTATTAAACTATGTTATAAATGTGTTCCTGTT
Source organism: Artemisia annua (assembly GCA_014162995.1). Lineage (NCBI taxonomy): Eukaryota > Viridiplantae > Streptophyta > Magnoliopsida > Asterales > Asteraceae > Artemisia > Artemisia annua. The sequence continues at coordinate 91,696 of LBNU01038702.1, forward strand.
GTTAATCATCATCAAACATCTTTACTTATAAGTATTAAATATATAACTGGTTGTTTGTTGAACTTTAGCATTTAAACACACACAAGAATTGTATATAACCTGAACACACACTAACATTCCGATTAAAACCAGATTTAGACTATCAACTGAAACGTTGCATTATATTTAGGTTTGTGCTGGTGAAGCCGTATGCCAAACTACTTGGAATACGAAACCAACAACTTACTACTAAGGTGAAGATTTTCATAGTCCAACTCTTTAACTATTAATCATCCCCAGTGGGGGGATACAGACTTAAAACCGAACACAATCCTTTTATACCGGGTATGTGGATACCGTCCAGGCCTGATGTTATTGCTTAAGTTACTATTGTCAAAAGCCTCGATCAATGAACCTTAATCACTGAAGGGTTGAAACGTAAATAATGTGGGATAGTACTATTTAGTGATTGACAATCCCGTTTGGTTTGTTGGAGAAAACACCAGGCGCACTTTATTGTTCTGGTAAATAGGTTATATGAAAATACCTATCCTTGGGGGCTTATTATTACCATCATAATTTGCATTTATGA
>LBNU01038702.1:92618-105748 GCA_014162995.1 Artemisia annua
CTCCACTAGGCGTAAGCACCTAAGATAAACTATCAAAGAGGGCTTTACAAAGGGTTGTAACGTTAGGTGTAGGGATATGATAACACGGTTTGGTTGGAATAAAGGGTATTTTTAGTGGTGGCGAGCTAATTATCTTGATGAAATACATGCACAAGGTGGCGTTGCTAAGCCAAGATTCGACTCGACTTAAGCTAATAACAAAATAATATAAACATAAATAAAGATAAAATGAAACGGGATGGTAGTCCATATGTTTTTTCTACTTTTCTTTTTCCAATTTTTTTTTCGTTTTTCTTGTTTTTTTGATTTTTTTTCATACACTCTTGCCCTACCATCCAAAATAATACATCATAGGGGCCTCGGTTCTCCCCTTACACTTGAATTTTTACATACTTTATAATAACTATTCTAATGATTCGAATTAAGATAATTGAAAAGCTTGGAGTACTTTAAAATATTAACGCACATATGGGGGTAATAATCGACTTCTTCCCCATTACTCTATTACATTAGTACTTTAACCATGAGTCCCAATCGTCCCAAAACAATATGTACAAGGATCTGACTCGACTTAGCAACCATGTAAGTAATAAGATAATTAACTAAGGGTTTAACAATTGTTGTCACAATAATGCACTAAAGATTAGTGCATACAAGGTAGGCTAAAGCGATTTGGGTGTACATTTGGGGTGGATTGTAAACAAATTCTTCCTTTAAGTAAAATGCTTAAAGTTAGAAACGAAAGGATAGGCTCGGAGGGGTGTACTAAGGGTATCGTGTACTAAAAATGAGTACAACGCTAAGGTGTGGGAGAATTACTTGACCAATGAAGTCAATGTAATTATAATAAACGGGTATAAAACAAGGGTTATCCTAATGCCTCTTATCATGTAGTAAATCTAACTACACGAATGTAGTCTCACTTGTGGACTTGGGATGGTCACTAACACAAGTTCTAGAATCTATAGGCTACCGGTACACACACAAGCATCATAAATGCTTTTCCTAACAATTCTAGGGGTGAACCTCACATATTTGGGTGGAAAATTTTTTTGAGTAGTACAGTTTTTTGTGCTAGTTATATAATTCCCTATCCATGAGACGCTTATTATACCTAAAGTATCACTTCTAAATGTTGTAAAAAAATTTAAATTTGCGCTAAAATTTCCCTAACCAATGTTGCTCTCGGTTTTATTACACAAGTACCTTTAGACAAAACAAAAATCAAGCGTAAAAGCATTTTCTAAGGCGCTTTCATTTACCCCCTTACACTTAAACCAAACATTGTCCCCAATGTTCACATAAAAGATGTAAAAGTAGAGAAAGAATGAATGAAACAAATACTCCCCTCATTTTTGATGTGATCGTGTGGTAACATGGTTAGATCTTCTTCCAAGATTATGTAAAAGCTCCAAGCTCAAAGCGACTCCAAAAGCTTGATGTCACGAACTTGATTCCATGTTCACCTTCTTGTCTAAAATAACCTGTTAAACCTGAGAAAACAAACTAGGCAAACCTCGTGTAAAATCGGCGGCAAAATCTATATAAGGATATAATGCTTGTGGAATGAAAATTTTGCAGATTCCTGGAATTAGAGGTGCAGTAATTTTTATAATCCGGCAGAAAAACTAAATTTTAAAAACATTTTCCGAAAATCAAAGGCTGACGCCGTCAGCTTATAAAGGCTGACGCCGTCAGAATTGATCTGACAGAACTCTTACGTTTAGTTTCCGGATAATTTCTGGAAAAACAAATACCTTAACTCCTGGAATCCTGCGAAATTTCATCATGACTCGATACAAGCATTTGACTCTAACAAATACGAATATGTATGTTTATTTTATATCGTTACAATTCATGTTTCAATTCGTTCTTATAAACAAATTTAGATTTCCCTTACACTTATCTTTTGCAAAATACCATTATATGTAGTTAAGACGAGGTTAAAAACAAAATAAAGCATTTTCACAATTTTATTTTGAAACATGAATCAATAATAATAAAAATAAAACATGCATACGGAACCAAATAAATTCAAACAAATAAACACACGAAACAAATAAAGCTAGCAACGTAAATAGACAACCATAGTTATGATAAAATAAATAGTCCAAGGGCCAATAAAGGCCAAATCTTACATGCATGAAATTAAAATTGTTCACAGGCCAACAGAGGCCGAGTCCTAGGCTATTACAGACTGAATTGTTTTAAAACCATACATCACAAATAAATTGTTTCATTACAACCAAAGAAATCACAAAATATCACTGGCGTGGGGGACCATAGCGGTAATCATAGCAGGGAGGGAGATGCCCGTAGTACCCATAGGGTGGGTAATCCTGCTCACGTCCAGGGAAGGGGTCGATCTGAAGATGCGGGTCCAACTGATTACGCGTGGATAGGTGCTGCATCTGATGCACTGTGTGATCGTACATCCAGTCGAACCTCTCATCAGTCTGGGTCCTCCATGCATCCACCTAGCCCATCAATGTCCCCTGGTAAGCCTGCCAATCCCTCTGGCTCATGTTCCGGTAATCATCACCCCCGACACCCACTCCGTAATCCCCATACGGCTGCTGCTGTGGCTCCTGCTCATCCTCCTCATCCTCGCCACCTCCAGCTCCCTGTTCCCCTCCAATAACATACCAGTGATACGACCCATCAACCAGCTCCATGATACAACCCATCTGCTTGAGGAACCTAGACTTAACAACCCTGCACATAGAACTGCTCAAATACCCCATGATCTCAGGTCTAAGGACCTCATAAGACCGTGCCAAACGGGTCACAAACCCCCTTCCATAGATCTTATCATTGTCCTTCTCTCCAACCCCACCCTTCAAATAGCTAGCTACCCAGAAAGGGATGTTGCAATAAACCTCTGCTGAGTAGATGGTGTAAAGGAAAAAGAGATCAGAACCTGTGATGCGGTGGTTGGAGCTGTGGCGCCCCGACAAGCTGTAGGTGAGGCACCTACGAGTCAGTCTCACCCTAGGGTCCCTGATGGAAGCAGCCGACGTGGTCGAAGTATACACACCATTGCCAATCTCTGGCCAGAACATCGAACACGTCAAATCATTCTTGACCGTCTCCCCATTCAACATCTTCCTCAAAAACTCTCCCTGCAAAGTCTCGTGCTGAGTATACAACTCCAATCTCCACCCAAGCTCAATAACCGAACAAGTCCTAAACTCACCCCCAGCCTAAAATAAATGGTGGTAGCACCAAGGTTGTTTCTCGCCTCCCCCACATCAAAGCAAAAAGTAGCAAAGAACTCACGTACCAACTCATCATAGACGGGCTCTCGGATCCAAAACAACCTTTCCCATTGAGGGCCCGTGAAGTCATCAGTTTGGAAGCTCTCAAGGAAAGCCTGCTCGAGACCCTCATCTCTAAGGAAATTCCAGTCAAGCACAGCCCCATTATCGATTTGGTGCTGGAGTAATTCGGCGTGTCTAGCCGTGGAAGCGTTGTCATCGAACACTGATGTATGGTTTTGTAACCTTACAACAGCTTTTACCTCTCAAGGGATCTCAAGAGGCTTACAACCCCACCAGGCAGTGTACCTGACCGATGTAGTATACGATAGTGGTAAGTACGGGGGATTGATCATTCTCTCACAGGGAATAGTGTTCGTTAGGATAGAAAAACTACTCTAATAGGTCTAAGGGTGGAAGAAAGATTCTTTTTGTATTTTTATGTTTTATGGAAAGCAAGTAAAATCTCGGTTTTGGAAGAAGGGCGGAATTAGTTGCTAGCCAACTAACCCAAGTTTACTACTTATGCAATATGGAGAAAGTTGTGGTTGTGAAAACAATATGGAGAAAGTTGTGTTTACTTAGATTTCCTTACTCCCTAACTATTTTTTACCGGTTAATTGATATGTATGTTACTTGTGTGGATGAAGGGTGTATTCCTAATAACTCATGGAGTGGCATACATATCTCTCCAATTCTATGAGCTTTTATCTCGCCCTATGCCACGCACGGCACAACCATAGGGGTTGTAAACAGTGGCTCATGCGTTAAATACTACCTTAATAGCCTAGTATGCCTTGGCTACATGTTTCCCAAGACGTTCAAGCACGTTACCATATGAGTTAGGGGTCATTTGACACGAATATAAAAGTAATTACAACAAATAGTCATTCAACCCTAATCATAATAAGCATGGAAATCATACACTAGCACCTCACAAATAGTGTTTAGATTCTCACTTCTCTCAAATGTCATAAAGTATATATCTCATAAATGGAAACGGAAAATAACACTAACTACCTGTCATAGCATATAGATTACCATAGCTTGGGAGAGGATCAATTATTCTCCCACTAGGCGTAAGCACCTTAGATAAACTATCAAAGCGGTCTTTATAAAGGGTTGTAACGTAAGGTGTAGGGATATGATAAACGGTTTGGTTGGAATAAGGGTATTTAGTGGTGGCAAATTAATTTATCATGATCAAATACATGCATCTACATCGTTGCTTAAGTCAAGACTCGACTCAATCTTAGTTAAAAATGAAATAACAAAAAACTAAAAAAGAACATAAAAGGAAACGGGATGGTAGTCCGTATGTTTTTCTTCTTTCTTTTCATATTTTTTGTATTTTCTTGATTTTTCGATTTTTTTTCATACACTCTTGCCCTACTGATGCGCGTGGATGCAACACACGCACTACGTTTTACCTCTCGAGGATCTCGAGAAGCTTGCAATCCCCACCAGGCAGTGTACACTGACCGATGTAGTATAGTGTAGTGGCAAGTACCGGGGATTGATCGTGTCTCTCGCAGGGAATAGTGTTCGTTAGGCTAAAGGCTACTCTAATCTAGGTACTAAGGGTGGAGGAAGATTCTTTTTGTATTTTATATTTTTATGAAAGCAGGGTAAAATCTCTGGTTTTGGAGGAGAGGGCGGAATTAGTTGCTAGTCACTACTCCCAAGTTATCTACTTTAATCCTACCTAATTTTGTATTTTTTGGTTTTGGATGAAAATCAGTGGTGGATAGATAGTGTTTTACTTAGATTTCATATTATCCTAACTTACTTTTACATGTAATAGTATGTTTGAGTTTGCGTGGATGACGGGTGTATTCCGTAAAAGTCGTAGGTGGGCGTCAATTCCCTAAACTCTATAAGTTTCCTACCTCAACTCTATGACGATACGTACAAGCATCCATTCATGAGCTCATCCGATAGCAAACCTATGCATGAAATACTACCTAAATCGATTAACGCACATTACGATTCCGTCTTTAAGAGGTTCAAGCTTATTTTACCGTATAGGAAGGTTAGCCAGTTTCTCAAGTCTAACGGTAGATGAAACATTCACCAACACAATCCACAATACACATCACAGTATATCAATAGTTAGTTTCATTAGATCTAAGCAAACACAAAGTAAATTAGGCTTGAGCATGTTGAAAGAAAGGACACAACACAAGGTACTATATCACACAACACATAGACATATTGGTACTGAACAAAGGACTTAATTCTTGGATTAACATGCCAAAAGTTAGAGGGGTTAGTGACTCCTCTAAAGTCTTGTAATTACAACGTACTAGGGTTTAACCCTAAGTTCTTCCACTCAAAATTCCTCTCAAAAATTAAAGAAAAAACGTTCTTAATATTATAGAAAAACGTGGGCTGACGCGTCAGGCCCATACGGTGACGTCGTCAGCTTGTGCGATTAGGGTTTCCTGATGGCCTTGGATTGACGTGTCATAATTGCTGGTCCAGATCTGACGGCCTTGGTGACGGCGTCACATTATTACACCTACGAAACTCTCTGGAATCGTCACCGAGTATTTTTTCCACTCTGGATTCCACTTGTTCTTGACGGCGTCCACTTAGTTAGAGTGTGGACGGCGTCGACCTTCAGTAATCTTCAAGGTCTTTGATTTTTGTTGTTTTACGCACTCCGAAAACGCCCGAAATGCTTCGTTTTATGGACTTTTCCCTTCAAAAGTACCTAAACATGAGAAAAGAAACGGACTTTTTGGGTGAAATCAAACCAAAAACATAGATTGGACTCAAAACCCGACCCCTAAAAACTAACATTTTTCTGTCTCACTCAAATACCCTTACACTTGACGATTTTGCTTGCCTCAAGCAAATGCGCTGTTTACTGTCCCAATTGAAAACAAGTTAAGAGGTCCATTAATCGGAACTTAAAAGTTAATTACAGATTTAGTCATTCCGCTTTACTCAAAAATAAGCACGCGTAACAAATATACTAGCACTCTCATGTAGATGTTTGATAGTCACATTCTCTCGGTTGATAAATATATGTAGATATATTAAAGGAAATGATGTAATATCCTCACTACCGTCATAATAAATAGAGTACCATAGCCTGAGAGAGGATCAAATCCTTCTCCTAGGCGTAAGCACTAGGATAACTACAAAGAGGTCTTTACAAAAGGGGTATAACGGGAGTTTAGGACATGGAAACACGGTTTGGTGGATAAGGGATAGTTTACTGGTGGTAGTCATTCATCTTATTTTTATTTACACTATCCAAGTGGCGTTGCCAGCCAAGACAGGACTCAATCTTAAACTTCAAAATCAGAACAAAACGAGTAACTATAGAATAAAAGAGTAGGTGTGGGGATGGTAGTCGTATGTTTTTTTTTTTTTTTTTTTTTTTTTTTTTTTTTCTATTTTTTGTATTTTTCTTGATTTTTCGTTTTTTTTTTTTTTTTTGAATACCTTATTTACCCGGTACCATCAACAATAATACATCAATGGGGATTAAGCTTCCTTAACTTGACTTTTTACATACTTAATTTACTATTCTACGATCGTCTTGAATAATAAAAACTTGGGAGTACTTTTGAACACGTTTGCCACATATGGATATAAATGATGTTCTTCCCCATTACTCCATAACCTGACATTACCCTGAGCCCAATCATCCAAACAATATGTACAAGATATTGACTCGCTTAGCAACAACGTAATTAATTAGATATTTGACAAGTGGTTTAACAAAATAACAATTAATGCACTAAAGGTGAGGCTATACAAGGTGGGCTAGGGATTTGGTTGCACATTTGGGGATTGTAAAACAAATTCTCCTTTAAGTTATGCTGCTTAAAGTTAGAACGAAAGGGATAGGCTCTTAAGGGGTGTACTAAGGGGTACGTTACCACAAGATGAGTACATCGCAAAGGTGTGGGAGAATTACTTGACCAATGTAGCCAATGTAATTATAATACAGGTTTAAAACAAGGGTTATCCTAATGCCTCTTATCATGTAGTTAATCCTAATCTACACGAATGTAGTCTCACTTGTTGACTCGGAATGGTCACCAACGCAAGTTCTAGAATCTAAGTATTATCGGTACACACATGGGCACTAAAGTTGAGTGCTTCTCTTCCTACCAATTCTAGGGGTGAACCTCACATATTTGGGTGGAAAATTTTTGGTGGTACGGTTTTTTTTTGTGCTAGTCATAAATTCTCCTATCCATGAGACGCTTATTAGGACTAAAGTTTCCCTCCTAATTAATGTAAAAAATTTTAAATTTGCTCTAAAATTACTCTAACAAGTGTTTCTTTTGGTTTTATTACACACTACTCTTAAACAAGCAAAAATCAAGCAATATTGATGAGGTTTCATTAATCTACCCTTATTTACCCCCCTTACACTTAAGTTGAACATTGTCCCCAATGTTCGAAAATAAGGAATGGAAAAGATAAAAGGTTAAAAGAATGAAATCGGATACTCCCCTGATTCGTTCTTTATGCAAGTGAAGTAACACGGTTAGATCCTCCTCCAAGAAGACGAACTGTCAAAGCTTCCCTTCCAGTATATGCATCATCTTCTTGTCCTAAATAACCTGTTAGCATGGAAACACTACAAGAAACCTTGCGTAAAATCGGCGGCATTATTCATATATATATAGACGTATACCTAGAAAGCAAGTAAGATATAATGCTTGTGGAATGATTTTTCTACAGATTTCATGGAATTCATAAGAGAGATTTTAACAAACATACAAGTTCCGTTAGTAAACTTTAATCAACAAATAAATTCCAGATTTTTGCACCTGACGTCGTCAGGTATTAACTCCTGACGCCGTCAGAGTGTTTTGACAGAAAGTTTAAGTTGAGTTTCCGGAAAATTTCTTGGAAAACCTTTGTCTCAATTCCTGGGAATTCTGCAGAAAAAATCATTATGACTCGATACAAGCATTTGACTCTAACAATTATGAATATGCAAACTAATTTCATTGTTATGATTCATGTTCATTCGTTCTATATTAACCGATTTGGATGTCTCTTACACTTAGCTTTTGCAAAATACCTTTATATGTGATTAAGACGAAGTTAAAAACAAAATAAAGCATTTTCACAATTTAGTTTGAAGCATGAATCAATAGCAAGAAATATAATTTACATACGGAAGCAAATACACACAAAGACACACAAAACATGGGTTGCCTCCCAAGAAGCGCTTTTCTTTATTAATGAGTCTTGTAGCTAGACTCGAGGCCTTCCTTCATCTAGTGTCGCTTATGCTCACGTACCCAAGCGTGAGCCATCTAATGGTCGCCTCATCCTTCTTATAATCATCATTAAGCTCTAAGCATCCGCGGAAGTACCTATTATTCTTCTCATGGGGGTACTTAAGTCCTTTTCTAATATCGTTCTCACTCAATATATCACAGGGGGGAAACCTATTACACTTCTCAATAGAAAACATTTTATACCTAGGATGTGCGCGGGGCATTTGATAAACAAAATCCTCATCCCCATCTGAGAAGGTAATTAACCCTTCCACTAGTTTTTCATCTAAGTTGGTTAGTCTTTTGAATGGCTTCCCAAACACAACTTGGGTAAGGTTACTATCAATAAACTCTCTTAGATCTTCCATAACCATAAAGTCCGTTTGATTATATATTTTTATTTTTATTTTTTATTAAATTAAATTATTACACTCAAAACCTTATACTTTTGATATTTTATGCGAACCCACAACGAAACCTAATGTCTTTCGCGATTAACCTTAGTTTTTACGATGACTCGGAAAATAATCATTTTCAAAATAAAGTTTCCAAAAATAGAATTTCACACTCTTTATATTATAACTCATAAAAACAATCTCCTTGTAACTTACTAACGCTCAAACACTTGAACGCAAACTTGTTACGCAAAACCACGAAACACCAAAACTACACAAGTCATTTCTACACCACAAAGGCGATCAAAATGAACTTATCCCAACACCAACATTACTCAACTCACCACAATAACACCACGCAAAGGGATTTAGTGCCAACATTCTTACTTATCACACACATATAATACTTATCTCACACATATACCCCACATAAACACTTAATTCACACCAAACAAAGTCAAATTGATCGAGACTATTAGTCAAACTAATCTGCTAAAATCACGGTTGTCACAATATGTGTGTGGATATCTACACGTATATGTTCCGTATGCTTGTTCATGACCTTTATTGTATCTATAGATGTTTTGTATCTAGGTATATCGATGTGTATATGCGTGAACGTGTAACTATATCAAAAAAGTAAAAAAAAAAAAAAAGATTATGTCCGTGAAAAATATGTGGGTACTTTCTCACAGATTACCTACCAATTTAATAAATATGTGAGAAATACGTGTGTAAATACCCACATATTTTCCAAAGAAAATATCGCTTTTATGTTTTGTCTATTTACGCATTCCCACATTACTTAGTATGTCTTCATATGTGTTTGTAGTTTCATATTATATGCGTTTTTCTATTAATGGAACTATTTATGTCAATATTACAAGTGTATGTGTAGGTTCAGGTATAACCTTTTCTTGTAACAAACCGTTGTATATGTGTGGATATTTACATATTATGTTACATATCTCTATTTATGGCCTTCATTGTATCTAAAGATGTTTTCTATCTAGGTATATGGATGTTTATATGCGTGAACGTGTAGCTATATCAAAAAGGTAAAAGAAAACAATTATATCTGTGGGAAATATGTGGGTACTTTCCCACAGATTACCTAAAACACGTGTGTAAATACCCATGAATTTCCCACAAAAATACTAATAACGTCAAATAATCCTGATATTCTAAGTGTTAATTTCCCCTTTTATATTGACTAATTATGCTAAAATTATTATAAGTTGTGCCTTATTTTTTCATATTTCGTTTTAGTAGTATTAATAGAGTATGGAGCGACATTTGGACGAATTTGGACTTAATACGGATCAAGCTAAGACTTTTTCTTTTATAAAGGAGATTACGGCATAACTAAGTGATGACTTAGAAGAATTACTACACCATGAAGATTACGCCATAACCATCAACTAAGATTATGGCGTAGATGTGACACAAAATAGGATTCAAGATATTAAGAAGATTACGGCGTAACCATGCATGAAGATAATGACGTAATTGTGGCCGCCAAAGGTTACGACATAACTTCCCATCAAAGTTACGCCGTAAATATAGATAAACTATACTGTAATCCGTTTGTGAAGACTACGGCGTAACCTACTACTAGGGTTACGCCGTAAATGTGGATATGCTTGAAGACTATAGCGTAACTGGTACATAGGGTTACGCCGTAACTTATTAGGGTTTCCTATGCCTATAAATACCACACAAATTTTGCATCAAAAACCATCTCCTCTTTCCCAAACCTGAACTAAGGTTTGGGGAGAGCAACCACAGAAGAAGAATCCAGGCTTGGGAGGTCGGAAGAATGAAGTTTTCGTCTACTATCATCCTTGTATTCAAGTTTGAACTCTCTTCTGTTTTTCTAGTAATCATTCGATGAATTCATTTATTTAATTCAAGTTTTAGTTATGTTATGTATTCTCTTTAATTTCTCAATATAGACATCTTCTTTGCTTATTCAATGACACACTAGTTTCAGTAGTGTTGGAAGCTTGTTAGCATGTAGTTTTTTTTGGACGGCAATTGTGGCTACATGACCCCTAGCCCAGAAGGCGTAGCGAGCCCACACAACCAGGTTGGGTCCAGCCCAGAAGGCAATGGCAACCTTCCCTTTTCGCATGCGGGAGGAAACCCCTATCGTCCTTGACAAGACTCGAACTTGAGACCTTAGCTAGGAGGGTAAAACCTCCATACCGCTAGACCAGAGGCCCGTTGGTGCTTGTTAGTATGTAGTAGGCTAGGAGAATTGACCAAAGGATCCTAGCCAACTAGATCGTGAAGTATGGAAGGAATTGGCCATAGTACAACCATCCTTTGTGTGCAAATTAACCAAAGGATCACTTATCAAGCAGAGGTACTTAAGAAATTAGAAGAAATCTAAGATCCGAGAGGCCAGATTTCTTACGAAAAAGGTCTATTAGATATGGTTCTTAATGACTCAAACTAGTCTACCTATAAGCTTTGACAGCCATAAGAATCCAGACCTATGGTGTCCTAGATGGATTCTACGGAGATAGGCTAGACGAATTGACCAAAAGAGTCTAGTGATTTTTACCCACTATGATTGAGTAAAATAAATTAGAATTACGTGCATCTAAGCCTTGGTTAGCTTCATTCCACTTTCTTTCTATCCCTTTATTTTAATTCTGTTAAATTAGGATTTTAATTATTTCTATCAAACCATTTATAATGCATAATACCTTAGTTCTTTTAAAATAGCAGCTCTTATAGACGACACTCGGATTTACCTAGGCTTTACTACACTTGAACGGGTTCTCTGCCTGTTAGTATGTATTAATCAGTTTATAAATTTAAAGCGCGATGAAAATACGCATCAGATTTTTAGCGTCGCTGCCGGGGAGCAGTTTAGTTGAAAAGATCTAAGGTATATTTATATTTAATAATTTATGTTTGACCTATTTTATGAGACGGATTTACTCTACAACAAAAGATTCAGGTACGTAATTCGTTCTCTCGTAGCAATTTTTAATTTTGGATAATTCTAAGAAACTATAAAATTTATATATAAATTACGGCGTAAACTAAACGGTTAGTTACGGCGTAATTACAATTTTTTAATTAATAAAAATTAGGTTATCAAATCATGGTTACATAATTACATGCCCCGGTTACGCCGTAACTGCGGCCCAGTATAAATATAACCCTACGGCGTAAACACACAATTTTTACCACAAAAATTCACACCCATAGCTATAGTAAAAAAATTTGAAGCAATTTTTCCTTGTTCATTTTTAATCATCTTTAGGACATCCAATGGCAGTTAATTGTTCCTAATCTCTTCTAGTTTTCAATTTTTCAATTAGGGTTTGATGTTCTATTGAAAAATTTAGGGATCTTAGTTTTTATGATTTGTTTCATGTTATTATCATGTTACTTGATGCCTTATTTGAATCATTCATGTTTCATTTAATTAATTAAGTTTATTTTGATGAATGGTTCTTGAATTGTTTATTTGGGGGTTTAGTAGTTGCGTGAATAAAATGGTTTAAACGTGTGTATCACTTTAATATAAGTAAATTGGTAAATTTTTATGGTTTTGGGTAAATTTTTTTGGTTATGGCATAACTTTTAGTAGTTAGATGTTCACGCACAAACCCATACTTTTAGTAGTTAGATGTTCCTACATAAAATCAAATTTGACATAACGAATTCATAACTTTTAGTAGAGACATGCTACATGTACGATATGAGTATAAATAAATATGATATAAAGTCATTTGCTACTAGGGATGTCAAAAAGGCCGGCCCGATCTGAACCCGGTTATGCCTATTCGGGTCGGGTTTAACCCGTTGCTTAGGCCTACTCGTATATATACACTACGTGTTTGAGTCGATGTTATACTTCGTAAAAAATTTTTACGTCACAAAATAAATTTGTCACCTCGTTATAAGATAACTAACAAACATAAATTGTAAGATCAAAAAATTTAGTTGAAACTAGAGTACATGTTAGGTTGCAAAGTCTAACTCTTTTTATTTAATTCTTTAATTACCTTCTTTTTACAACATTTTAGTTTACTTCACTTATAATTTTATTATGTTTGTAGAGGAGTCATTTAAAACCTTAGACGACTTCACCAGGATTGCCAACATGGCAAATTTAATGGGCAAGATTCAACTTAACATCTTAAGTACAACAAACACGTATGTATCCTTTTAGCTCATGTTACCCCCCCCCCCCCCCC
>LBNU01038702.1:105916-118987 GCA_014162995.1 Artemisia annua
AGGGCCCGTTTGGTTTGTAGATAGGTTTAGGATTATGATTTGTATTAAGATTGAGATTTGCTTTAGATGGTAAATTAAATGAAGAGAGAGAAAATATAATTTAAATAAAAATAAATTATTTTATAACTAAATATAAACAATCAAACTTAAAACAATAAATTACAACCACAGAATTAAACTTTGAAATTAAACTGCCACAAAATGATTGGATAACAAAAAACGATAGCCCATATTAATTGGAAAGGCTAGCAAAACCAGAGAAGTGTGTGAGGTTCTATAGATAGAAAATATCTTGGCATCACAACCAAATTCAAAACCCATCACCCTTTACCAAACTAATTTTTTTTTTACCATCACTCTAATCCCCAAATTAAAATACCTCATACCAAACACACCCTAACTTAAAGAAAAACTCAAACAGTCAAACTGATCTCTCCTTCTCCATCTCTTTGATTAGCAGTCAAAATCTCTCCCAAACACAAACATACACTCATACTACCTTTTTCTCATACTACCAACATTCACCGTCTCCGGCTGGACCACCAGTTGACCGTCCACAAACATACACTCATACCACCACTGCAAGCGACTCAAATAAAAATGCACGACCGCTGAACCACACACACTTGAACTGTTCATGGTTTATTTCTGTTAGATCTTGTTGTCGTATATGCATATGTAAGGACATTTTGGGTTTTTGTTAGATCTAAAAGTCTACGATGTTCTTTCGTTATATCTAACAATTACTATATTGTTTTTAGATCTAAATAGCTTGCAAGTTGTTTGTTGGTTTTTTGATGCTGGTTACTAGCACTAATTTGGTTTTGTTACTAGCACTAATTTGGTTTTGTTTTCTGTTAAACACACGTTGGGTAATTGTTTACAATTACATTGACAATGGATGGATATAGAGATGATAGAAGAGCTTATGTACCTTGCAAAGTTTGGAAACAAATATAAAATTCTTGTTGTGTGTGTGTGTTGTGCACGAAAATAGGTACTACACATCTATTTTTTTATTCGAGTAGCTTAGGGTTAAATTGTTGGATTGAGTATATTTGTAAGTGTATTTGTGTTTTAATGAAGTACATATAGTTTTACTACAACAAGGGTGAATCGGATCCTTGTCCTAGCTAGTCTAAATTGAGGCTTTAGTTTTTGTTTTAGAACTATTGGGTTGTAGTATCTCGAAAACAATTTCGATGTTGCGTTGTCCGATAACATGTTGCTAACCTATGTCTCTTGGATTACGGATTTTATGTCCATTGGGCGACACATTTATGCATTTTGGGCAATCGATTTGTTTATTTTGGTGATCTATTGATGGTTTTTATTGTTTTAAATAATAGTTTTTGTATTTGTTCGGAAAATCTATTATAATACAAATACCACGGAATTTAGCCACGTGTTTCCCATGGATTAATCACAAAATTCCCACATAATTGTTTGGGGAAAGTTATTTTTCTGTTGGAAATCTGTGATAAAACCGCCAGAAATTGTAGTGTGAAAATAATTGGAAAACTGTTGGAAATTTCATGAGAAACATGTGAGAGAAATTGTAGTGTGAAAATCGTTGAAAATCTGTGGCAAAAAAACCAAAAATATGTGTGAAAAATGGCTACTATAAACTATGGGAAATTTTGTGAGAAATCTTTGAGAAATTAAACCCACGGATTATTCACAATGATATTGGTAGGAAATAGTCAATGCCCGTGGGAAAATCAGTGGAAAAATATTTACCCAAAAGGTTTTTACAAACGGAATAATTCCGTGTGAAATCCGTGGAAAATAGCATTTCTCCGAGGGATTTCCCATGGATTTTACCGCGGGAAAAACCTGTTTGTGTAATAGTGCATGGGGCGATTTAGGGCGGTTTTTGGCTAAACCAAATCCCGAACAAAAAGTACGATTTTAAGTTTTTTAAATCCAAATCCCGCACCAAAAGTTCAGTTTGGTTTTTTCAGTTTTTAAGCTTTTGCGGTTCGGTTTTCGGTTTTTTCATTTAAAGGCCATATTTTCTAAAAGTTTGAAATCATTTTTGCAAATAGTTACCGCATGAATTTGGAGAAAGTTTTCCAGAAGATAAAGATTTGTCAAAAATGTAAATAAGATTATAATGGTATAAGAGTCGTCTCATGTTTTTTGAGCCCTAAAGCGAAAATATGAAATGAGACATTTTCGATAATAAGTTTTTGTTGTTAATTTAAATAATTTAAGAGGCTGTCAATAACTAGTTATATCACAAATTTGGATCCGAAATATGCGATGACAGTTTTATGTTAGACGGTTAGGCCCATTATTTTGGCAAAGTTTTTTCAATTCGGATATCCGAAATTTCGATTTACAGATTTATATATCCAAGTATCCAAATATCTATAATGTTTGAAAAACTTTTGTATGAGTACAAAACTAACATTTCATAACTTTTAAATAAATTCATCAAATTTTTAGATATCCGAATATGGATAGTTTTTAAACATCCACAACCTAAATCAAGAAATCGTAAAAAGTAAGTTGAATATTTTGTCAAAAAGTAATAAGATTACATAACGTTTATATAAACATGATGTGTGCGAACATACATGAAATAAAAAAAAACTAACTTTATGAATTTGTTGTAGTGTTAACTAAATAAACATCTATTAGAATTTCTAATACACGTGTCTCTTAGTTTTTAGACTTTGGTGATTACTTGTATCAAAACTAATATGTATATTTTTT
Organism: Artemisia annua; assembly: GCA_014162995.1. NCBI lineage: Eukaryota > Viridiplantae > Streptophyta > Magnoliopsida > Asterales > Asteraceae > Artemisia > Artemisia annua. The sequence goes on from LBNU01038702.1 coordinate 108,638, forward strand.
GTTAGTTTTATGAATATTAGTATGGGGCGGTTCACTTTTTTCGATTTGGGTTTTCATTTAAAACCAAACACCGAACCAAAACTTTCGAATTACTTAAAAATGAAAACACCGAACCAAACACGAATCTGAAAATATGTATGCTAGTAATGGACCTCCAACATTGTCATCCATCTGGATGAACAGTTAAAATGAGGATACGACTATGATGGAGGCTAGCGATGACCATGTTTTTACAGTCCACCTCCATCATACAGTGGTGTTGGTCACAACCTAAGGGACATCACATAACCAGATTCATGTTAAGACTACGTACAATCAGCTAACTCAAACCGCTGAGTACGTTAAGGAGAAGAAAGCTCCATCCTTCACAGATTTTGGCCACAATCAAGGGAACTTTTACACTCATGATGGGAATACAATAGTGGGATTTGTTTTTCTTTTGGATAAAGGGATTTATTACCACTGGTAAATTTTATTACACCAAAAAACAAATAAGTATAATGGATGTGGGTGAGTCCCACATCTCAACCTAAAAAGGCAAAAAAACGCTCCTACTATGCTTAACACCTAAACTAGCATGAGAATGACATGCCAAACTTATGGGACCTAATAAAACCCTGTCTAATTTGACAACGAAAACTAATGTTAAACGCATTAGCAAACTCAATTTGGGCTTCAGGCAAACCACAATCATCAAAATCATCTTCATCTTACGGGTCTTCATCATAGGTCACCTTCTTCCATTGCTCGTATCAACTCTTCCTACCCACTCCACCACCACATTTAGAAATTTCATTAACCTTGGAACTCGTAGACGACATATAAGTAGCAGTTTCATAATAAACCTCGAGCACTTCATCATCACTATCAGTATTATCCAGATCAACAACCATTTAAGAAATATGAATCATTGATTTGTTGCAACCATGTGTATTTTTAAGTTAATTTCGTGCGATATAGGTCTTATTAACATGTTCATAACCAATTAAATAAGAGCGGATGCGTATAAATAAAATACAAGAAACGCGAAATAAGTACACATCTTTATAAAACCGGATCTTTACGCGTAAGTGTTAATTAATCATCAACTACAATTATCATATATAAGTTTTATACACTAAAACTTTTGGCCAAACAATATGCATAAATAAATTACAACATAATTGTATTAATGCATAATTGTAAACAAGGGTGCTTAACAAGGGTGCTTACATTGATCGTGTAGTCGTGAATCCGATCCCCGAGCCCTAACCTATATCCCATGCTTTTCAAAACACCCCAAGAACAACACTTATGAATCAAAGTGTTTCAATCTCTTTAAAATGCACAACCTCACACTTTTGGTGAATCCCGCGTTTGCAAGACACTCGTAACAACAATCAACGATTCAACGATCAACTAGTAATGGAATAAGACAAGAACAAGACTCGATCACACATTACTCGTTCAAATTTTAAAACTGAGTTGCACATTATTGACCATTATAATATTCTGACGCGTGGAGAGGTGTAAGTGGGTCAACTCATAGTCTTCTATTCCAACCCACCACACAATCTACTCTGAACAGGAGAATAAATTCCAAACGAAACACTACAATTTATGCAGACAAGAAATAATCGATGGAGGTCCTAGGTAGTTTTGTACTCTTTGTGTTTTATTTTTTAGCAACTTGTGCAGCACAAGACACAATAACAGTTGATCAAGCCATCCGAGATAACGAAACCCTTGTTTCGACCAATAAAATGTATGAACTCGGGTTTTTTAGTCCCGGGAGATCTAGAAATCGGTTCTTGGGGATATGGTACAAAAACGTATCCCCACAAACAGTAGTGTGGGTTGCTAACAGAGAGACACCAATAACTGATTCGTCTGGGGTGTTCAAAGTTGACACCAACGGATCCTTATTGGTTATCGCTGGTACTAGCTACAGTGTCTTCTGGTCATCTAGCAATAGTCTAGTATCTCCCACAACCAAAATTCCAGTAGCACAACTTTTGAACACCGGAAATCTGGTTGTGAGGGGAAATGATGATAAACTTGTTTGGCAAAGTTTTGATTATCCTACAGACACGTTTCTCCCAGAAATGAAATTTGGGAAGGACCTGGTCTCCGGATTAGATAGGCGGTTTACCTCGTGGAAGAGCGTCGACGATCCTTCACCAGGTCAGTATGTAGGGTTCATGGATACCGAGGGGTTCCCACAGATTTTTGAATACAATGGTTCAGTTCCGTTCAGAAGGCAGGGACCGTGGAATGGTAACACGTTCAATGGCTTGCCTAAACACGTATCTAACTCAACATTCACCCACAAGTTTGTTTTTAATGATACAGAGGCGTACTACATGTACACACCTGTTAAAAGTTCAGTCGTGACACGTATCTACGTAAGTACAGACGGTAACTTCGTAAGATTGATCTGGTATGATAAACTCCAGAAGTGGGTCCCATACTGGCTCGAAGATACTAGCATGTGTCAACAATATGGGCTATGTGGTCCATATGGAAAGTGCAACGCGAACAACTCGCCAATTTGCAGTTGTATGGAAGGGTTCGAACCACAAAACCCTGCCAAATGGAATGCATCCGAATGGTCAAGTGGGTGTCGTCGTAGAACGCCTTTAGACTGCCCAAATGGGGATGGTTTTCGAGAGGTCAAGAATATAAAACTTCCAGACACTCGACGTTCACGGTATAATAGGAACATGACACTTGGTGAATGTGAAACAGCTTGCCAGAGGGATTGTTCGTGTGCAGCATATGCAAATATTGAGATCACGAATGGCGGAAGCGGATGTTTAATGTGGTCGAGCGATTTAATGGATGTTCGAACAGTTAATGAAAGCCAAGTTCTGTACGTGAGAATGGCCATGTCCGAATTAAAAGGTAAGCCTATTTTCAACTCATTTCTCTATCACAAATACTTTAGCAACACAAGCTAGTGGACAGCGCGCTTACGTGACAGAAATGTCATTAATTAATTACTTTTAACTTTTTTACTACATGATTTTGTGACAGCTGTACTAGAGTCTACATCTGAATCTAGCTCCAACAAAAGGAGGCGAATAATCTTAGCTTCAGTATCGATTTTATCTAGTCTTGTTATAGGGATCTTTTTTTTAGCTATCTTGTATGCTTGGACCAAGAAGAAAAGATCACTAGTGAAAAAACAAGGTACGGTTACTTCATTTCTGTATAACTGCTTTTACTTCATTTCCACAAGAAAAGTTCCATGCACGCTATCTATAGAGGGACTATTACCTGGTTTCTATCATAAGCAATTCGTTTCTAAAGAAATAGCAAGAACCTGCCATTGTTGAAACCAATGAAGCATTCCAAAATTGACGTACTATATAGTATGTCGACCAGGGACGGAGCAAGGGGCTCCCGCGGGTGCCCGGGCACCCATGGATTTTTTTAATGTAGTGTTAATTTTTGATAAAAAGACATCAATTTTTCCTAAAGTCATCTTAAATGACCCGGTCCATCTAAATATGTTTCTATTATTAGTGTTCAATTTTTTTTTTCACCCGGTCATATTTAGTCCTGGTTCCCTGATGTCGACCATTATAATATTTTCGATGGTTTCTACTAAGGCGTCTTCCATCTAACTCTTGTAACTAATGTTTAATGTTAATAATTTTTGTAATGTATTTGGTGATGTATCATCAAACTATGGGCGAATAATAATTTGAAATGCTAATTGTTCGTTGACTTAAAATGGTTTGGTTCATAACCTTGCAGATGAACCAGTGCGAACTATTGACAAAGAGTATAGCATGGAGATACACCATGACAATACCGAGTTATCATATTTTAGCCTGACTAGCATATCGAAGTCTACTAATGATTTCTCTGATGACAATAAGGTCGGAGAAGGTGGGTTTGGTCCGGTTTACAAGGTAATGTAAAAACAAGTTTAACATTAACCAAGTGTAGTTCTTTTCCCGTTAAGATCACAATCAACGTTCCATTAGCCTCTAAATTTAACACAAAATTAAAATAAAATTAACTATACGTTAAATATGTAAAATGGCCATCAATTTATTTTATTTTATTTTTTTTAGTTATTGAAGCAAGAAAGTTTAATCAAACCAGGGCCATTAATATATTACTAATGATAATTTTTCAACTGAGTAACTTATGAGTAACATTGACATAGCTAATCAATGTTCATAAGACAAATATTCACTGATAGAACTATAAGCATACACTATAGGGTGTGTTGGATGACGGACGAGAAATAGCAGTGAAAAGGCTGTCGAAAACCTCAAGACAGGGGCTTAAAGAGTTCAAGAATGAACTTACATTCATAGCTAAACTGCAACATCGAAATCTAGTAAAGCTTTTGGGATATTGCAATCAAGAAGATGAAAGCATGCTAATATACGAATACATGCCAAACAAAAGCCTGGACTTATTCATATTTGGTATGACTTTTTACACATCACATGTTTCTTTGCCTTTCATTCCATGTTTTCTTTTAGTATGCGAGTTTTTCTTATCCTCTTAAAAACAAGATCACCACATGTGGCAAAATCAAGAGTTGATTGAGATGATGAGAAAGAATTAGTGGATTACAAGTTCCAAATATTGTTGATAGGAGTTTTAATCAAGAGAATGAGTTAAGTTCATTATGCACTCTATATTCTCTAAAAAACGAATGAACAAATATTGATCACTCATATTTTCATTAAAAAAAAAGAAAAAAATAAACCTTTTTTCACATTTTTTTTCTGAATATAAATATCTTGCAAACACTGAACTGTTAAGAGACAAAAAAAATACACCGTCGCGACGATAATATTTATCTTTCAGTAGACAGACACTTCGATATACTTTCAACGATTTATTTTTAAGTTTTTTTTTAGTATTAAAATTTTTGTTTAGAAAAATCATATGTGTATTGTATGTTATTTGAATCATGTGGTGAATATTAAATTAAGTTTTAAAGTTGTTTTTAGTATTAAAATCTTTTAAAGTTTTTGTTTAGTATTAATGTTTTTCTAAATGTTTGTTTTAGTTATTATTAAGTTTTGTTTTAGTACTAAAGTTGTTTAGAATTAAAATTAGTTTTAGTAGTAAAGACACGTATGATTTTTTCACGTTATAATATTCAACACTTACAAAAAAAAAAAAAAAAAAAAAAAAAAAAAAAGGAAGGTCGAAAAAAGTCGAAAAAAGTTCGTCGAAAGTATATAGAAGTGCCCCTCTATAGAAAGATGACTTAATTCTCTTCGTGATAATATGATTCTTTTTGCGTAAGGATTAACGGTTTGTGAGATAATAATAATAATAATAATAATAATAATAATAATAATAATAATAATAATAATAATAATAATTATTATTATTATTATTTTTATTATTATTATTATTATTATTATCATCATTATTATTATTATTATTATTACCATTATTATTATTATTATTATTATTTATTTTTTTTACAAAAAGTTGTAAGTCTGTTTATTGTTATGATAAAAAAATAAATGATCAGTATTTATTTATTGGTTCTTTAAAAAATTTGGTAACTTTTCTCATGGGAGAATGTACCTCCACACTTCATTTTCCTTTTGTTAATAGCTAACTTATAAATGAATTGATAGCTTTATTTTTTTTTTCTTTCTAAATGTTACTTTTATTAAAATGTTATACTGTGCAGAAATAAACAAAAGCTCAATACTAGACTGGTCGAAGCGTTTTCACATCATCCAAGGAATTGCTAGAGGGCTTCTCTATCTTCATCAAGATTCGCGGTTTAAAATTGTTCATCGAGATCTCAAAGCAGGAAACATTTTATTGGATGCCGAATTGAATCCAAAGATATCAGACTTTGGTCTCGCTAGAATGTTTAGAGAACATGAAAATGAAGCAAACACGAACAGGGTAGTTGGAACATTGTATGTATCCATAGCCTAAGTATTTTTTTCGTATATGAAATCATATTTAAAAAAATACTACATAATACCTTTAACTTTTCATACTTTTTGTTTAGGGGTTATATATCACCAGAGTATGCTATAGATGGGACTTTTTCGGAAAAATCGGATGTCTTTAGTTTTGGAGTTATTGTGCTTGAAATAGTGAGTGGGAGAAAAAACAGAGGATTCTCGGATGAAAAAGACAGTGATAACCTTCTTGCACATGTAAGTTCTGTAAAACTAGAACTAACGTCGAAGAAAAACTTTAATATAAAATATGACTTTTAAGCTTTTGTGGTTCCATATATTGTTTTTCTAGGCATGGAGACTCTTTGAAGAAGGCACGGCTCTAGAGCTGCTTAGTGCACATATGCATGACTCAAGAGTCGATTCTGAAGTGCTTCGGTCAATACATATTGGTCTTTTATGTGTGCAACATCATGCAAAAGATAGACCAACTATGTCATCTGTGATTTTGATGTTTGATCAAGATGGCCCATTGCCTCGACCCAAACAACCTGCATTTTTTGCTAAAGACAGTGTGCCTAGAGATAACTCAATCTCCGTCAATGATGTCACAATGACCACATTAGGACCTCGATAAATTCAATATCTATGCATCTCAAGATCCATTATATTGGTTATCATAGGTAATCAGTCTCTATTTAGGCATATGATTTTACAAGCAATATAAACTTTTACATTGTATAAGATTTCAACGAATAAATTCAAAGGCAAGAGTAATATGTACCAGCTGGAATTGAAACATATGTTCTTATTACATAACTAGTTTCAGCCCGTGTGTAGACATGCCATGTTATGAATAAATATTTACTTTTCTTAGCTTATATGTTTATAATGGGTTTTTTTGGAGTCAATAGCCTTTCAGTCTGTGTCTGCACACATGTTGTGAATTATGTTTCTTAGTTTATGATTGCAATAATCTTTTTGGAGCAGTAAAAACAAGATTGATTAAATTACTTGGTCTTTTCTTCTAATTACAATCATACAGTACAATCATACAGTACTAGTCAAATGTGCAGGGAATCCTGGGGTCGTAGTAGTTTTGCTAGGTGTATGATTGAAGTGAAATCGGATGAGGTGCTTCGGGACAGCCTCACTGTTGAGATACCTTTACTTGATGGTACGGGTTCGACGATTGAGATGATTCGTGTTGAATATGAGTGGAAACCGCCTCGATGTGATAAGTGTAAGGTTTTTGGTCATAATTTGGTGGATTGTCCTAAAGTTGTTGTGCCTCCTGCTCAACCTACTAAGAATGTTAATGATGGCTTCAAGACTGTCAACACTAAGAAGAAGGGAAAGCAAGTTGGTTCAACAAATCTGGGTCAAGGAGGTTTTACTTAACCTGTTGTGGGTAAGCAGTTTCATTACCAACCCAAAAAGACTCCTCGTGAACCTAAGAAAGTTGTTGTCACTAAGAAGAATGCTTCTGATGTGGCTAGTATAAGTGGAACGAAGATCACTACATCCAATCAGTTTGATGCGCTTAATATGGATGATACGGATGGTTTTGGTATTCCCACTAATGACACCAACAAGGATGTGGATGATGGCCGTACAATGGAATTTAATGAGGATGAGTCGATTAAGACTGGTACTACATCACAAGAACCGCTTGTGAGTGATTCAGTAGGAACAAAGGATGTTGGTTCTACTCCTATAGTTGAGAAAATTGGTAAGCTTGAAAAGCTACTTATTGATGAGAAAGCTACTCTTGTGGATGATGATGGTCATCCTATTCCGTCTACCTCTTCCACTAAGAGGGCTAACCCATTTTCAAAGGTGGGTGAGGTTGTGGTTTCTGATAGTGATGATGATGAGGTTCTTAACACGTTCGACGAATCAGCAAATCTTTTTGGTGGTGGTCATGAGCGTGAAGATGAGTTTGATGACTATGATGATTATTCGAAGCAAATTTATGATCTTCCAGGGAATTTGGATGTTCTTAATGCCATGTATGGCTTTAATCTCAAAGGTCGTAGGAAGTAGTTTATATTTTTGTCCGAGTCCTTTGTTATCATGTGGTTAGTGGTTTTGTTTTCTTGTTTAGAAAATAGGAAGTATCTTGTTATGTTAGCTTTTCGCCTATGTAACGGGCTGAGATATGGGATTCACCCATATCCGTTGTACTTAAATGCTTTTTGGAGTAATATATTTACCGGGTCGTTGACCTTTTACCCAAAAAGAAAATAAAGTCAGGCCAGCCCGGACCAAGCCTAATGAAGTTAAGATGCATACAAGGATTACCTTTTTCTTGCCGGAGCCAGGTTATGGACTAAAAGAAATTCATACAACAGTTAGAAGAAGTAATAAATTCCAAAGAATTTGATTCAAGCTGGAATTCTGACCATTACAACAATACCGAGCCTATTTGAAAACTTACAAAAGTCACCCAATCAAATAATAGGATAAAAATTAAACTTACTTCATTTCTATAAGAAAAGTTCCATGCACACTATTTAAACACGGACTATTACCTGGTTATTAACATAAAAAATTCGTTTCTAAAGAAATAGCAACAACCTAGCCATTGTTGAAAACAAATGAAGCATTCCAAAATCGACGTACTATATAGTATGTCGACTATTATTATATTTTCAATGGGTTCTGCTAAGGCGTCTTCCACCAAACTCTTGTAACTAATGTTTTATGTTAATAATTTTTGTGATTTATTTGGTGATGTATCATCAAACTATGGGCGAATAATAATTTGAAATGCTAATTGTTCGTTTACTTAAAAATGCTTTGGTTTATAACCTTGCAGATGAACCAGTGCGAACAATTGACAAAGAGTATAGCATGGAGATCCACCATGACGATACTGAGTTAACATATATTAGCTTGACTAGCATAATGAAGTCTACTAATGATTTCTCTAATGACAATAAGGTTGGAGAAGGTGGGTTTGGTCTTGTTTACAAGGTAATGTAAAAACAAGTTAAAATTAACCAAGTGTAGTGTTGGGAATTATTTGTAACAGACTTAAAAGTCTGAATAGTCTATTTAAGTCGGGTAGATAGTTAAGTCTGCCAGTACTAAGGTAGTGTTTGATAACAACTTAAAGTGTCTTAATTGAAAAATAGGTAAGTTAATTAAGTCACCAAATGAATGTTTGTTTAGTGCTTAAAACCAACATATGACCTTCTAGAAAAAGCCAAGGAGATGAGGGTCTACAAATTAAGTCAATCACTTTTATTCTAATTTTACATATTTACCCTCTCACTTCTTAACCTTATATTAAATAAAAGGGTATAACCATATTTTTTCTAATTCAGACACTTTATTCAGCACACAAAACAAACAATCATTTATTCATCTACAAACAGACATCATATATCTAGACAGACACTTTAATTTAACATGACTTAATTAAAAAACTAAACAAACAGGCCCTAAGTTAAGTTTGGTAACTTATAGTTAAGTCTGTTTATGTTAGTTAAGTTAAGTCTGTTTTGCTGAACAAGTTAGATATCTTAGGAGATATTATAGGAAGGGATATGCACGCGGTTAGATATCTTAGGAGAAGATATGCATGCATCCTTTCACACATTTGTAGAATTAGGGTTTCCTTATAGTATAAAAGGAACCCTACGGCATTGAGTTCTATGCCAAGTTTTCAAGAAATTAATAGAATATAAAGTTAGTAATTATCTGTGTTGTTCTTACTGCTTGTGTTAATATTCCGCGTTAACATCAAGTATACATTGTTTAGAGTTTCTCATATAGATAGTTTAGATTTATTCAAGGTATCTATTGTCTTACAAAGGCTGCTAAGATCCAAATCTTTGGACCTACAAGTGGTATCAGAGCCTCGCTGAGTGACTCTAAGTAAAAAGAAACACAGATCCACATATTACAACCACTCAAACACTCACCAAAAATTCCAAAAAGATGTCTAAACCTGTTGATGAATTCTCTAGTCGTCACAGTGATTCTGATGCTGAAGAATCAAACCATGAAGATGCTGTCTCTGACAATGAGAAGCCAAAGCAGCAACAGCAGCTTGTGCCTGTGGCCAATATCAAACTCCCAATTCTTAAGAAGGAAGAGTATGATATATGGGCAATGGAGATGGAACATTATCTGGAATACATAGATAATGATGTGTGGAAAGTCATACAGAATGGTAACTCAAAGAAAAGGATCTCTGTAGGCAAGGATGGTACTGTTAAAGTGCTTCCACCAGTCACTGCTGCAGAGATACATGCTGTAGAGAAAGAAAGGAAAGCTAGGACCATTCTTCTGATGGCCATTCCAAAAGAACACCTAAGAAGGTTCCATGGGATGGATTATGCCAAAGAGATCTGGGAAGCAATTCGATTCAGATTTGGAGGGAATGCGAATTCCAAGAAAATGCAGAAGGCTATACTTAAACAGCAATTTGAGGCATTCACAGTAAGCAGTT
>LBNU01038702.1:119155-131655 GCA_014162995.1 Artemisia annua
GATCTCTGTAGGCAAGGATGGTACTGTTAAAGTGCTTCCACCAGTCACTGCTGCAGAGATACATGCTGTAGAGAAAGAAAGGAAAGCTAGGACCATTCTTCTGATGGCCATTCCAAAAGAACACCTAAGAAGGTTCCATGGGATGGATTATGCCAAAGAGATCTGGGAAGCAATTCGATTCAGATTTGGAGGGAATGCGAATTCCAAGAAGATGCAGAAGGCTATACTCAAACAGCAATTTGAGGCATTCACAGTAAGCAGTTCTGAAGGGCTTGAAAAAGGTTATGAAAGGTTCCAACACCTACTCTCTCAACTAGAAGCTCATGGTTTTCCTGTATCTACTGAAGATGCAAACCATAAGTTTCTTAGATCTATGCCTTAAGAATGGACAAATGTGACCATGACCATGAGGCTAAAAGAAGGTGTTGATGATTGGTCAACTGATGATTTGTCCAACAATCTTAGGGTTTTTGTACAAGATATCAAAGGAAGCTCAAAATCATCATCCAGTGCAGCCAACGTTGCCTTTGTTGGACAAGGAAAGACCAGTATTAACAGAGTTAGTTCTGGCAGTTTTAATCCTGGCAGTTATGCTTCTTCCTCTAACAACAAGGAAAGAGATAACCCTGCTGGCTTTGCTGATGAAGTTCTCTACTCGCTTTTTGCAAAGAGATCTGATGAAAGAGATCTTATACATGATGATCTTGATCAGATTGATGATGTTGATATTGAAGAAATGGATATCAACTGGCAATTGGCCATGATTGCACACAAGATGAAAAGGTTCTTCAAGAAAGCTGGAAGAAACATTAAATACAATGGAAATAAGCCCGTTGGTTATGATAAGTCAAAACTTGTATGCTGGAAGTGCAACAGCAATGGTCACTTTGCTAGAGAATGCACGGTAAAAGTGACTTCTGAAGAGAAGAAGAAGAGGATGTATCCAGAGGAGGTGAACAAGAAGGAGACAAGCCAGGTTGTTCTGCTGACAATGGATGATGGCATTATCAATTGGGTGGAGCACACTGATGAGGAGGAACCTACCAACCATGCTCTAATGGCCATAAGCTCTAACTCTGAGGTATCTCTATGTTCTAAACTGTGTATTGACTCATACAACAATGTTAAAGCCATGTGTGATGAACAAACAAATCAAATAGAAGAACAAGTGATTAAAATACTTGCTTATGAAAATGGTGTCAAAACTTTAGAAGATCAGGTTGATAAACTTCAAACACAACTAGCCAATTTAAACCAAAAACTTACTTTTCAGGCTAATGAGGTATATGCTAAAGATGAAAAACTGAAAAAGTATAGGAGAATTGGTGAAAAAGCTCTTAAAGAAAAAGAAGAATTACAGCAAATAGTAGACAAATGGAAAAATTCTTCTCAACATTTGTCAAAGTTAATAAACAGTGGCATGAGCTCAACATGTAAAATTGGTCTAGGATATGAGATAAAATCAGATAGTGAGGTTCTAAGTTATGAAGAAGAGATGGATAGAAGCATGTTTACTGCTTCAGATACTGACTTGGTTGACTCAATTGCATATAGTAGATTCTTAAAAACTGATAACTACAAAGGAGTTCCACCTCCTTTAAGTGGAGACTATACTCCTCTACCTGAGAAAGAGTTTGATGAATCACTATATGTGTATGGTAAAAAAGGACCTCAAGTGCCTAAAACAAAGGTCTCAGAAGATAAAACCAGTGAATACTCTACCTGTCAATCTAATGACAGTGAAGAGTCACTTGGAAACACCTATGAGTCCTCTGAATCAGAGCCTGAAAGTATGTCAAGTGAAGTGTCAAAGTCAAAATCTGTTAAAAGTGATAAACCTGTTGTGTCAGAATCTAAACATACACCTGTTGAACATAGTTGTGAAACTCACTTAAAATCTCCTAGGCAACAAGTAAATAAACCAGAGACACCAAAAAGGGAAAAGAATCATAAATGGAATAGAGTGTTAGGAGGAGGTTATGTATATACTCAGAAAAGATGTTTTGTGTGTAATAGCATTAGTCATTTGATAAAAGATTGTGACTTTCATGAAAGAAGAATGGCTAAAGAAAATGAGTTGAGAAAACAAAAAATGGTCAATATTGGTAATAATATGGCTAAACCTGTATGGAATAATGTGAATAGAATTAATCATGCTAATCAGTTTGTCCCTAGACAAGTTCTACTCAATACTGGCAACACAAATGTTAATTCTGCTCGTTTAAGGGTTAATACTGGTCATTCCAAAATTAGTTCTGGTAGACCAAATGTTAATACAGGTAGAAACCAGGTTAAACCTGTTGGGCAAAAGGTTAATCCTGCTCATCCAAAGGGTAATACTGGCTACTATAGACCAAAACAACCAGTTAAACCACGGTGAATCAAGCTAATCATAGGAATTACTTTGCAAAATGTTCTTCACCTGTGAGAAGACCTATTTCACAGATGAACAATTTTAACCAAAGAAGAAATTTCTCCAAATCAAAATCACATGTAAGAAGACCCATTAAAAATAATACAGCAAAGATCTCAAACTCTTATGCTGTACAGGGAAAAAGCGGGTCTCCTACTAGAGACCTAGGCTGTTGGAAATGGGACCCATTAAAGAATGGACTTACCTATAAGTCCCAATGCAGTGTCAGTGGATCTTGTTCTTACAAGACTTACAAGTATGTAGATCCATAAAATGGACCCAAGCCTGTACAGGCCTGGGTCTATAAGAGAAACTAATCTTTTACTTTTGTGCAGGATCATTCACTACAGGAACTAAGCTATAAAGATTTATTTGATAGTGGATGCTCATAGCACAAACTGGGTTTTAAGGAATCCATAGATAACTTTGAAAGGAAGATGTACATCAACCTATTTCCAGCAAGGATTGAAGACTGGAGAATTGGCAGGGATAAAGGTGGAAAGGTCTGGAAGATAACTAGAGCTGACGGCACATCTGAATGCTACAAGAACATGGAAACCTTGGTGAAGTCTTGTGATAGGGAAGATTTAGATACTCTATGGAAACTAGTTTAACTAGATTTCAAGAATGGAAGAAAAGTTGATGTGAAGGCACATGAATTATATGTGGAGCTTCACAGAATGTTTGCACCAAGTTCTGCAGATATGCACTGGAGCTTTCCAAGCCAAGATAAAACTCTCTTGTGGCAGTTATATACTACAAGTGGAGTTCATCATATCTCAATCAAAGGAGGTGTTGATATCTTTATGCTCACTGATGTGGTGTATCCTCTAAGCACTGAAGTACTCTATGGAATGATGTCCTCAAAACTTCAATGTGAAGAACAAACTGATGCCATTGTTAACCTTCTTCTCAGCATAGGTGGTCAACTGTTAACTAAGATCTGTGATGAGCTTGATAATGATTCCAAGGCAAAGAAAAGGAAGAGAGATTAAGTTTTGAGAAATCCATCATTTTTTCTCAAGGTTATTGCATCATTTAAGAGACTTACATTGTGCTTGAATAAGTCATAGGACATGTGTGATCCATGTTTTGCAAACATCAAAGTTTTTGTTTTGGATTAAGTACTTTAAATACATTTTCATGCTTAACAAAGGTCTTTTGGTTTCTTAACTTTTACATGGTACCTAGCTACATTTAAGGGGAGGTTAAATGTATAATTTGAAACAAAAAGTCATGCTTGCTGATATTTGAATTAATGTGCGTAATAAGTCAGCTGTTTAATTTGGGTGCATATATATGTCTTCTCTTGGTTGTTGGACTAATTTTTGCAGGGAAAATATGGATTGAAGACATACAAAGGCTATTTTCAGATTTTAAAATACTTTTGAGTCAATACTGATCATCAGATTATGTCTGGTGATTAAGTCTGGTTGACCAAAATTAAGTCTGGCAGTGTACTTTTTATGACCGTTAGTACTGGCCATCGGCCCAAATGATTTTCACTGTTTAAATAGTACCGTTACAATATTCTAGGAGTATATAAAGATAATATTTGATTTTATTTTCAATCTTTATCTTTTATTTTCTCTCCAAAATTATTGTAGCAAACAAATCATCTATTTTTGGCAAGAAAATCGCATACTCCGTTTTCATTCTTGGCTATTTAAACTCATCATCAATATCTTTTCAAAGTACCTTTCAAACATTCAAAGCGAAAACAATAGTGCAAGAATGAAGTACTGTAACAAGCACAATCAAGTCGGGTTCTTGCAGAAACTAGTGGGAAGTGATGACTTCCATGAAATCGTGGAGTTTATGAAGGGTTCTTACATCAGGTATGCACTAACATGTTGTTGACATAAATAATGCACAAAAACGTTATTTATATTTTTCGATGTCTCTACGTTTTGACGATCACAAAATGTAAAATCATTAAACATAAGATTACTACGTAAACAAGTATTAAGCTAGTTTATATCATTATATCCAACTTAATCTCTTAAGGTATGAATAAACAAGTGCTTAATACATCTCATGATCAAAGGGGTATTTAATTAATTACTACAAAGTTTATTTAATAATATAAACATATTATATATTTTTTTGAAAAACACTTTTGGTAATAAAGAAAAATATTTTAATCATACTAAATATATGAATTCAAATTTTTAACCAAAATCAGTTAGTTTTTCACCAAATAAATTTTCCCCACTAAAACACAAGTTTTCTGGCCGTTACAGCTGGGCGGCCCCATTAATTATAAGGGGCGGTCCCCTTAATTTTAAGGGGGCCGGCCACTAATTAAGGGGACCGGCCACGCTCCCCTGTCAGAATTTTCTCCTATAAATACCACCTTAAATCTTGTATTTTTCCTCACCTTTTGCACGAAAATTTTCAAATCCAAATCTCTCTAAACATCTTCTAAAACCCTTTGATCACTAGATTATTAATCCTTGTTTCAAGTGATTCAATCCTTCCTCATCCACACTCATCCAAAGTGCAAAAGAAGAATACTCCTTTAACAACTTAGTTCAAGAAGTATTGTATAGTAGTTGTGTATATTGTGTATATTATTCGTAAAGTTGTGTTGTGCTTGTAATAAGTAGTTTAGGAGAAGTAGAAGTTGTGTAGGGAGAAGAAGTAGTGTAGTAGTGAAGTGGTGTGAAGTAGTGACAAAGGTGTGGTGTGTCTAAGTTGTGTAGACATTGTGAAGATGTCGTGAGATTGGTTCTAGCTAGGATTAGAACCCGACATCTAGCTTTGTGTCGTTAAGCCGGTGTAAGCTAAAGTTGTGTAAGGTTTCTTCGCCACAAGGGAGTTTGTTGACATAGTGAAGAAAACTCTCGAGTAGGTGACTCAGGGAGTGGAGTAGGAACAAGGAAGGCGACCTTGTAGCCGAACCACTATAAATCCTTGTGTTGTGGTTTGATCTTTCTAACTCTTTACTTTCATTACTTATTTACTTATACTATATTTGCTTAGTTAGTTAGTAACTATATAATTGTTCATATAGTGCAAGTATTGAATTCACATAAACTAGAATTGAAGTTTTTTTTTTGAAAAAAACAAAATTGTTTTCATAAATCTTAAAACGAACGTAAAACTATTCAACCCCCCTTCTAGTTTTTCACAATTGGTAACAAGAGCCACGTTAAACAAGATTTTTAAAATAAACTGTATTTTAAAACTTGAATCGATCTATGGAA
Organism: Artemisia annua; assembly: GCA_014162995.1. Classification (NCBI taxonomy): domain Eukaryota; kingdom Viridiplantae; phylum Streptophyta; class Magnoliopsida; order Asterales; family Asteraceae; genus Artemisia; species Artemisia annua. The sequence goes on from LBNU01038702.1 coordinate 124,778, forward strand.
TCGGAAAAATATTTAGAAGGGCAATCTATGCAAAGACCACCACTATTTGAAAGTGATGGATTTTTATATTGAAAAAATCGATTCGAAACTTATGTGAAATCAAAGGATCTAGATCTTTGGCATGTTATTACTAATGGTGATTTTCTTCCTTTACAATATAATTCGGAAACTAAAAAGGATGAACTTGTTTCTTATGAAAAACAAAGCGATGATTTGAAAAAGAAACTTTCTAAAAATAATGAGGCTAAAATGGCGATTTATAATGCGTTACCACGCAAAGAATATGAAAGAATTTTTATGTGTAATACCGCAAAAGAAATTTGGAATTCTTTACTAATCACTCACCAAGGTAATAGTCAAGTCAAAGATAATAAAATAGATCTTCTTGTACAACAATATGAACAATTCACGATTCCGGAAGAGGAATCGATAGATAATGCTTTTGCTAGATTTAACACAATCATCACAAGTTTAAAAGCACTTGATGAGAATTTTTCTAGCAAGAATTTTGTAAGGAAATTTCTTAGGGCTCTCCATCCGAAGTGGCGTGCTAAGGTGACGGCTATTGAAGAATCAAAGAATCTATCAACTCTACAACTTGATGAACTAATCGGAAACTTGAAAGTGCATGAAGTGATAATAAAGAAAGATTCCGAAATGGTTAAAGGAAAAAGGGAGCAAAGCAAATCAATTGCATTAAAAGCAAAGAAGGACTCAAGTGATGAAGAATACTCAACATCCGAAAGTGATGACGAAGAATACGCTATGGCCGTTAGAGATTTCAAGAAATTCTTTAAAAGATGAGGGAGATATGTGAGACAACCATTTGATGAAAGAAAGACATCACATAGAAACAAGGATGACAAAAATGGGAAAAGCTAAAGGAAGTGCTTCAAATGTGGGGATCCAAACCATCTCATTGGTGAATGTCCAAAATTGTCAAGAAGTCAAAATCATAAGGCGTTCGTAGGAGGAGCATGGAGCGATAGTGAGAACGATGAGAAAGAGACAACAAGAGAAGAGAAGTGTCTCATGGCTAAGGCATCCGATGAGGTAAGTTCCGAAACCAAGTACTATAGTGATGATAATTTATCCTTAGACGAAAAAGACTTAGATAGCGAATATAGGATATTATGCAAAGTAGGACAAAAAGAATGGCTAAAAATAAACTACTAAAACAAACTAACAACCAACTAAAAGATGAAATACTTGAGTTAAAAACTAAACTAAATAATCTAGAAAAAGGTAAAGAAAATTTAAGTGAATGTAAAATATGTCTAGTTTTTGAAAATGAAAATAAACAACTTAAGGAAGAAATTACTAAACTAGAGTAATTTGAAGATAGTAGTAAGTCACTTAGAAAACTAATTAGCATTCAAAGACCATCCGGAGATAAAACCGGCTTAGGATATAATACAAACGAAGCATCTACTAGTAAAACAAAAAGTGTAAAATTCGAAAGTAAAACTAGTGAATCAAAACCGAAGTACATACTTTTAAAATATAGATTAGTACCCATCGCTAGTGATGAGGATGTTAAAAGCTTTCGTAAATCATCTTTAAAACCCGATGCCGAACCTTTTAAACCAAAAATAAGGTCCAAAACTTCACCACCTAGAAAACAAATAAGTTCTCATCCTAGGTCTAAAACTCCTCAAACTAGAGCAAACCAAAATAGATGAAACTTTAACAATAATCAACAAATGTGGAACTTCAATCCGTGGGGAATGTTTCCACCATATATGCACCCAAGTCAAATACAAAACATGTTCGGATCAAACAACTTTGGTCAAATGAGACAATGGGGACCAACGTAAATAATCCGCCATACAAGCTTGGAAATTTAAGTTGTCACCACTAGTTCGTACAATTCTTTGAAGACTTTGAAGAAAAACGCATTGAAGACGAAAGGTACACATTTCCTTTTATTTCCTTGTCAAGTATTGCATGCTTAGATTAACTTCTTGCTATTATGTGTTTATGTTTGGCGTATAGTTTTCGTTAGCTTTTTTAGTTATACCCATATATATATATACATATACCTATCTATTTATATCTATATATATATATATATATATATACTTAGTTATATCTAGGATCTTATAACCTAGAAAATTCATTTGTTGATTTTCTAGAACTAGAAATTGTTCGTTTACGAACCTTTTCTTTCCCCCCATTTGCCTTCTTGAACTTCAATGTTCAATGACACTCATGTTGATGTAGAGAAATGAGTCGAAAAATCTATGGATGAAACAAACTCCCGTCTTCCGTTGCATACGTCTCCTTCCTATATTCTCGTCTTATAAACCCATACTATATATATATATATACTTATAAACCTTCCACAATTCTCTCGTCCACTTGACAACTTGATTAATTTCATCCGAAATGATCAAGAAATTTTAATTGACGAAATGTCAAGTAAAAGTGTCAAGTAATTCCTTTCGTGCGAATCCTCTCCAACGTATTTTTGATTAAATATAAATCTAATATATATATAAATATTTTCTTGTTCTTTCCAGAAAACCAAAACCTCGAATTCTCAAATTTTGGAGGGCGGCCCCCTTAAAATTAAGGGGACCGGCTGCCTAAATAAGGGCGGCCCCCTTAATGTTTAAGGGGGCCGGCCATCTGATTCTCCCAATTCGTTTTTTTTCTTATTCCATTTGCCAAACACTCCACTTTTCAAACCACACCACCACCTGCTACTGCTGTGACGAATTCCAAACCCAAAAACATCAAAAACCAACTTCCAATTCACCAAATTCGGGTTAATTCGCAAAGGGCAAATTCATCTAACACGATTACCATTACATATTGTAAGTTTTTCATAACACATTTCATCTAATTTCATCTAATTTGGTCAAATTAAAGATTATGCATGTTTTAATAAATTTTTCAAATTCATGGTTTCCTTCGAATTAGGTCTAGGATTTCCATAACTAAATGCTTCCCTTAGGATTAGGATGCTTAATTAACAACTAGAAATCAATAATTACAAACCCTCATGTCGAAAATTTTTGAAAAATTTCATACACCTCTTTTCAAAATTTTTGGTTAACACATTGTTGAATAATGCTATAAAAACTTGTTAAAACTAATCACATTATGTTTTTATAACTTGCAAAACATGAAACTATATTTTTCGACTAAGTAAAAATATTTTTGTAAACGATAAGAGGGTGTTTGGATTATGTCCAAATGATGTCAAAATTAAGTCGTTATAATTTTTATAAAACGTTGTCGAATTTATAAACCAAAAACTAGTAATCCGGAGTTGTCAAGATATATAATTCATATATATATTGACATACTAGTAGTATTAGTGTCTAGTTAAGGAAGCGTTTGGTTTAACAAGAAAAATGATATTTTTGAGTCAAAATGCAAAACATCTTTTTCGAAAACAAATCACATGCATAAGAAACTCGCAAGAAATGACTAGTTTTACAATACAATGCAAATCTAGTAAATTTCATGATATATTAAGATGTTTAAAGGGGCGTTTGGATTAGTCCATAACGACTTGCTAAACATTGTAAAATATATCTAGAACGAGTTAAAAATAAAAATAAGGAACATAGTAAACTACTTCTTAGGATTATTGTCTTAGAGTCGAAGTATGTTTATGTTCCAACATACGTCTTAACAATACATACATGTTTATTTTTCTTTATATTTATTTTGGTCTTTTGTATTGTTGTTGTGTTTAGGTGAAAATGCCAAAAGCGACTACCGAAGACCTTTCCCAAACTAAAAACTACATTCCTAAAGTCTCCCAACTCCCTACTACATCTCCTTCCATTGGACATTTATATCGTCAAATTGAGGATAGAAATGTTCATGAGGGACGTGTAGTAGATCTAGCTTACACTCAATCCGACTTTATCAACCTCTTGTTCACAAGCATTAACTTAAATTGCCTTTTCGAAATTAATGAACCTATCATCCCTCGTTTCATCGTTGATTTCTATAGCCAAGTCACGGTTCAAACCGATGATCTTGGTTTCATCACCATCTCATTCATGATCCAAAACGAATTTATCACCATGACTCTCGAACAATTCGGTCAAGTCCTCCAAATTCCTTTTCGAGGTCAAGCCGTTTTCACAAACGAGTGGGACCTCGAATCTCTTCATCGTTGTCGACCAACCTTTGGTCCATATCTTTCCGACATTCCTCATCCCGACGAAATTCGTCAAATCCTTGGGTTGCAGCGTGCCACTACCACCCAAAAAATAAAATCCAAACATGTCGAAATCTCTTCAAATCAAATTCTTCTGAAAGAATTAGGCCCCAACATGAAGCGTTGGGAAGAACTCATTCGAGAGAATGCGTTCGGTACCGGAGGCCATCGGGACCATCTCCCGGCGTGCCTTGCTCATATGTTGTATTGTATCGTTGTTGAGCAACCATACAATTTGGCCTACTTCTTCATCAAATGAATTGAGTGCGCAAGGAAAACTCCAAAAGCAAATCTCCTATACGGAATGTTCCTCACTCGTCTCTATCGTCATGTTATCGAGCACTACCTCGATCTTGACGATAGCATCTATGAGTCCATCTATCCCACCTTGCGTCCACTCGCTCTAAAACAAACTCGACAAACTCGTAGTGACAAGGGAAAATCTCGTCGTCATAGTTTTCACGGTTCATCATCACGACAAGATGATGACGATGAGGAGGGAAACACCCATGGTGCTATTACCCCTTCGTTCTCCGAGTTCGTTGATAATCTAGAGGATCTCGACTATCTCGAGTACTCGACCCCATCTCCTAATGATCAAACCGACGAAGTACTTCATGAACGAACAACCGAGGTGCTTAGACGACAAAAGAGTTTGCATGAAGAAGTTAGAAATGGCTTCAAATCCATCGGGAAGACGTTGAAGGGTATCTTCGGGAAGAAAAGAAGATGATGGTGATTAGCTTATGATTGTTGAACNACAATATTTTTTTTGATCTTTGATTATGGATATTTATGTGCTATTTGTCCGATTTGTATTCGGAAGTACTTGTATCATACTTGATTTATTGCTTGGATGATTGCGTAGGTTGTTACATTGCTTAATTATGTTTAATATATGCTTATGATTGCATGTTTTATTGCTTAATCTATATATATGTTTGCATGCTTAGCTTATATTTATGTATGTAACATGTATGCTTTCTAATAGACCAAAACCAATGTGAAATGTCCAAATAGAGCTTGCTGCAAACACAAAACAGAATATAACATTTTTCCAGAAAAATTTTGAAAAATTTTGTTTTCTGGGTCGTCAGATGGGCGGCCCCCTTAATTCATAAGGGGGGGCCCCCTTAAATTTAAGGGGACCGGCCTGTATTTAAGGGGGCTGGCCACCCATACAGTATTTTCTACTGTTTTCTTTTGCATCTTGTGATTCCTTTTGCTAGTCTCAGCTACCATTTCCCTTTAAAACTAAACTGATTTTGGAATCTAACCACTTATTTTCAAATTAATTCCATTTCTAAACATGTTTTCATACTATATAATCCCCATGCATGTTTAATCCACATTTCATCATCCTCAACCTTCATTAAACCTCATCCATTTCACAATGTCTTCACCAAGAACTACCCACTCAAACAATGCCAAGAAACAAAAACTTGTCATCATTCCACCAAAACAACTCTTCATTGATCTCACTCATGAAGACAATACCACTCCATCACCACCACCTCAATGCTCATCTCCAAGTGCACCAAATGCACCCTCCAAAACACCATCAACAAATGGAGCCTCCACTTCTTCCATACCATCCACTTCATCCATCAATGACTACATCAACAACCACTTGTCACCACCACCAAGAGTTCCACCACCACAACCTACATCTCTTGACATCACACTTTCAATGTCACCATTGACACCTCTTGATGCACACTTTTCACCATCTCCCATCAATCCACCAACCTACAATCCCGTCCCATGGAGCTTACTTGAAGCTCATGGTGACACTTGCTTGTGTTGCATCCACAACCGAACAATTGTGTTCGGGCTTAGAGATGAGATCCACTACATGTTCTCCCACATGGAAAACATGTTACATCAACTACAAACTACCACCACTACAACTCCACCACCACCAACAACAAACTCACCTCCACCACCACCATCAACAACCACTCCTCCACCATCACCATCTCCATGCTCACCATCCATTCCACTTCATTAAACATGCTTGGTAATTGGAAAATAAAATTATTTTCAAACATTTTGGGAGGGCAAGCTCTAGGAGGATATTCATGTAGAGCTTTGGTCTAGTTATGTGATGGTTGTAAGCCTTAAGGGCTTTTATTTGAATTACTTGTATCTTGCAATGATGATTGTAACGTGTTATGAATGGTTATGGTTATTTTTAGTTTATCTTCTTGCATGCTATATACATATATATATTGCTTGTCCACTAAATATTTTTTGCAAGAAATCCATATCTCGATTCCGTTATGACCTCAAAACGAGGGGGAGTATACATCAAGGGGGAGCTCCAAGTAAATCGGGATAACCTTTTTGATGCTAACAAAAAGGGGGAGAATTGATATAAACTCACAATAATACTTGTATATATACTAATTTTCGCTTAATGAGTTTAGATTTTGTAATCATCAAAAAGGGGGAGATTGTTGACATAAATAATGCATAAAAACGTTATTTATATTTTTCGATATCTCTACGTTTTGACGATCACAAAATGTAAAATCATTAAACATAAGATTACTACGTAAACAAGTATTAAGCTAGTTTATATCATTATATCCAACTTAATCACTTAAGGTATGAATAAACAAGTGCTTAATACATCTCATGATCAAAGGGGTATTTAATTAATTACTACAAAGTTTATTTAATAATATAAACA
>LBNU01038702.1:145054-190314 GCA_014162995.1 Artemisia annua
CTCAGATCAATTTTCGAGTAGACGCTCGATCCTTGTAGTTGATCAAACAGGTCGTCGATTCTAGGCAACGGATATCGATTCTTCACCGTAAGTTTGTTCAGTTCGCGATAATCTATACACATCCGAAAAGATCCGTCTTTCTTCTTAACAAACAACACTGGTGCTCCCCAAGGGAAGAACTCGGACGGATGAATCCTTTATCCGACAACTCTTGCAATTGTTCGGACAGCTCCTTCATTTCGGATGGTGCCAGCCGATATGGTGCTCGAGCCACCGGTGCTGCTCCTGGTATTAATTCAATTTGAAATTCAACTTGCCGGGTTGGTGGAAGGCCGGGTAGTTCTTCAGGAAAGTCCTTTACTACCGGCACATCCCCAAGTTGCTTTTCTTCCGACTTCTTTTCTGTTACTTGCGCCAAGAAGGCGTGACAACCTCTGTCGATGTACTTGATAGTTTTGACATATGATATGATATTAAATCGGGTCTTATTTCGTTCACCACGAATGGTCAGGAATTTACCTTGATACGGAATGTGGACAAGTTTCTCATCGCAGACGATTCTAGNTTTTGCTTTAATTTTGGTGGTGTCAGGAATTTACCTTGATACGGAATGTGGACAAGTTTCTCATCGCAGACGATTCTAGCACGGTTCTTGGATAGCCAGTCCATACCGATGACAACATCGAAGCTACCAAGCTTAATAGGCATAAGGTCTATGTCGAAAGGTTCATCAAGTAGGAGTAAGGTGCAACCTTGGATTACGGTGTTAGTGTTTACTAGTTCACCATTAGCTAGTTCGATTTCGTAAGTGGTGTTCACGGAATTGAGTTAAAGTCAATTTAACTTGACGTTTCTTTAGGTTATGCCTTAGGAGAGAGTTTTGCCATAAGTCGTTTAGATTTAACTGTTTATAATCTTTCTTAGGACTTAGTTTAGAATATATGTAGTCAAGGGACTTAAATTGCCTAGTGTTGAAAGTTTGAAAATTTTAACCTAACCAAAACAGCCCCCTCGTTTTTCACTATTCACAAAACAATAATCACTTTTTCTCTCAAACCAATCTCACGGCCAAGATTCAAACTCACAATCTNTGACCTTACAACAGGTTTTACCTCTCAAGGGATCTCAAGAGGCTTACAACCCCACCAGGCAGTGTACCTGACCGATGTAGTATAGGATAGTGGTAAGTACGGGGGATTGATCGTTCTCTCACAGGGAATAGTGTTCGTTAGGATAGAAAAACTACTCTAATAGGTCTAAGGGTGAAGGAAGATTCTTTTTGTATTTTTATGTTTTTATGAAAGCAATAAAATCTCGGTTTTGAAGGAGTGGGCGGAATTAGTTGCTAGTCAACTAACCCAAAATTACTACAATTGCAAAAGAAAATAAAATAACTAAACTATTGTGGTTGTGAAAACAATATGGAGAAAAGTGTGTTTACTTAGACTTCATTACTCCCTAACTATCTTTTACCGGTTAATTGATATGTATGTTACTTGTGTGGATGAAGGGTGTATTCCTAATAACTCATGGAGTGGCATACATATCTCTCCAATTCTATGAGCTCTTATCTCCTCCTATGCCATGTACGACACAACCATAGGGATTGTAAATAGTGGCTCAAGCATTAAATACTACCTTAATAGCCTAGTATGCCTTGGCTACATGTTTCCCAAGACGTTCAAGCACGTTACCATAAAGGAGGTTGGCCAGTTTTCTTGAGCCTAACATTGATGGAACAATCATCCCAACAAACAACAACACATCGATTAACCAATAATTAATATTTAGGTTTCATTAGATCTAAGCAAACACAAGAGAATTTAGCTACACATGTTAATTAAAAGACAAGCAAAAGAGATAATCAACCAACACATAGACATATTGATTGAATTGAAGTGAAGACTTATCTTTAATTAAGCATGAGGGTTCCAAGGGTTGGAAACCCTAAAAAGTACAGAAAATTCGTCTAGGGTTTGGTGCCAAAAGTTCTCCACAAAGTTCCACACTTAATGAATGAAAAATAGAAAACTATATATAGATTTTACATTCTGACGGCGTCAGGTTATAGAGGCTGACGCCGTCAGCTCGCCGCCATTAGGTTTCTCGGATGGCCTAGATCCACTTCTGACGTCGTCACTCTCTATTCCTTTCTGGGCCGTCACTCTTTAACTCATAACCTGACGGCCTACAACTTCTAACACCTGACGGCGTCAGGTGTTAATTTCCAAAATCTTTCTGGCCCGTCATTTGATAATTGGTTTCCACTCTTTTGTCAAGGCTTGTTGATGGCGTCACCTTGTGACTCTGACGCCGTCAGGTTGTAATTTCTGCTTCTTTTGAGACTTTGTCGTTTTCTTCACTTTTATGCTCCAAAAACATCCAAATATGCATGTTTTCCAGAATTCTTCTCAAAAGTACCTAAAATGACAAAAGGATTGATTTAGGGCAATATTTGATCACATTTATACGAATTAGGGCTTAAATGACCCCCTAAAAGCGTAACACTTTTCGTCTCATCAAACGATATAAGCAACTTTCCATTCAAAGATCGATAACGTCAAGTTAAATAAGTTTACATTAATCCAAATATCCAAAGTATGGCCCATTAAGAAAATAAAGGATAGGTCCCAAATTTATTATCAGAGTTCACTACGATCCTTCAACCATGCCTCGTGCTGCCAAGCCCTTCCGAATACCAATCCAATTCCATCAAACTAATCACCTGAGAAAACATGCTAACGTCAGCTAATGCTGGTGAGTCTATAGGTTTGGACACGAAAATATACTAGTGGCCCATCATTTAAACACTTGCTAACCTGGACTAAGTCACGCGTCATACCACATACATACCCCTATAGGTGCACACTATAGCCAAATCACATAATCATATACACTGGCGACATGCTAGAATGAGGCTCGCCCAATGGCGACATGCTACTCAAACGCTCGCCCAATCATAATAATAAATGCTCGCACAATTGCGGCATGCTCAACACACACTTAGCCAGGAAATATACATAACAAGTTTAACCAAAAACGATAGTAAAAAGGTCCACATAAAACAGTTTTGCATGTTTCTCACCCCAATACTCAAAACGGTAAAATAGCAGTAAAAACGGGGCTATAAACTCACCTCAAGTCCAGCAAACAGCAAAAGAATCAACAGAAGCAAACAAGCTATCAACTATCGGGCAACGGCGACTACTGACTCGGCACTACCTAATATTATCAATACACCTCAGTATATATATACTTTAAATGAATGATTCCTAATCCCAAACGTATTCCATTTCTATTTTTAAAGACTTATTTCATATCCGTTTTAATGTTTGATATCCGTGCGTGTAGTGTCGACTCAACACAACTCAAGTGAACTCACACTCGAAAGAACTCAATCAACCAAGCACTCGATCTACGTGTTAAGTTTCTTAGTAAATAAGTCATCCAAAATAGATTGTCGAAGCTTCGGGTTCGTCAACTCGATAAACTTAACAATTATCCATCGTACTTATCCCCTTTAAAACTATACCACGACCTAAGGCGTCGTAGGATAAGTTATTCGCTAATAAATCCTTCCGAGATACCTAACGAGATCTTATTTGGTTCGTCAACTAAATAAGTTCGTTAGTTAACTAAGTCGGATGTATTAACGTCCGTTATCCGTGACTAGCAATTAATTTCACAATGATTGGCATTAATAACAAATCTTAGTTTTTCGTGCCCTCGAACATTTAATAACTCGTCACATTTAATATTTGCATTTCTAAAAAAATTCGATGTTTTATAAATAAAACATCTTATTTAACTTGAAAGACCATTACATTTCTATATTAAATAAAGTACCGATAAATATTACTCTAAGTTAATAGTTAACATTTATCGTCGTCTTTATTATTATCGCACCACTTATTTATTATATACTTTTATATATATATATATATATATATATATATATATATATATATATATATATATATATATATATATATATATATATATATATATATATATATATATANCACCCCAATGCTCAAAACGGTAAAATAGCAGTAAAAACGGGGCTATAAACTCACCTCAAGTCCAGCAAACAGCAAAAGAAACAACAGAAGCAAACGAGCTATCAACTATCGGGCAACAGCGACTACTGACTCGGCACTACCTAATATTATCAATACACATTAGTATATATATGCTTCAAATGAATGATTCCCAATCCCAAACGCATTCCATTTCTATTTTTAAAGACTCATTTCATATCCGTTTTAATGTTTGGTATCCGTGCGTGTAGTGTCGACTCAACACAACTCAAGTGAACTCACACTCGAAAGAACTCAATCAATCATGCACTCGATCTACGTGTTAAGTTTCTTAGTAAATAAGTCATCCCAAATAGATTGTCGAAGCTTATCAGGTTCGTCAACTCGATAAACTTAACAATTATCCATCGTACTTATCCCCTTTAAAACTATACCACGACCTAAGGCGTCGTAGGATAAGTTATTCACCAATAAATCCTCCCGAGATACCTAACAAGATCTTATTTGGTTCGTCAACTAAATAAGTTCGTTAGTTAACTAAGTCGGATTTATTAACGTCCGTTATCCGTGACTAGAAATTAATTTTACAATGATTGGCATTAATAACAAATCTTAGTTTTTCGTGCCCTCGAACATTTAATATCTCGTCACATTTAATGTTTGCGCTTTAAAAACCTTTTTCGATTTTTTATAAATAAAACATCTTATTTAACTTGAAAACCATTACGTTTCTATATTTAATAAAGTACCGATAAATATTACTCTAAGTTAATAGTTAACATTTATCGTCTTCTTTATTAATTATCGCACCACTTATTTATTATATACTTATATATATATATACTTTCGTATATATACATATTTATATCGATATATAAGTTAGTTAGCGGTTTTTATTTATAGTTAACGAGTTATTATATATGTTCGAGTCACAAGTCCGAGTAATCACGTCCCGGCTTATTAACTAAGTCCAAATGTCACGGCATTTGTCGAAGCCGACCGTTGACTATTAAGTCAAGACGACCTCGACTTCGCACAAGTCATAATAAGTATCAATATCGTCATAATCAATAACTACATTCGACTACACAAGTCATAAGTCAAGACGACCGTTGACTATTAAGTCAAGACGACCTCGACTTCGCATAAGTCATAATAAGTATCAATATCGTCATAATCAATAACTACATTCGACTACACGTCGACCAATCCATAACCACAACCTCTTTAGCAACTTCAACAAATCGAGGCCGACTACGACTCTCGTCTAATCCTATCTCCGTCAATCTAAATCATATCACAACCATTCCCAATATACCTCTTCGTCAAACTACAATGTGGTCGAGACCCCAAACGGTCTCGACTCCCCTTAATACTTCGCCAACAAAATACCAACCAAATATAACCTCGCCGAGACCTCATGGCCTCGGATTCCCTTTCCACTCCTTCGGCCGATTACACCAACAATAACAAGAAGTAACAACAACAACAAGTATGACAACAACAACAACAATTATTATAACAAAACTACGCCGGACCCAAAAGGGTCTCGGCTAGCTCTCGGGTCGAGCCAAACCAACAACCACGAGACCAAAGGGTCTCGGATTGACTCCCTTCAAGTCAAAACACAAGAGCTCGAGACCAAAGGGTCTCGGCTCATCTATACCGAACCAATAAACAAGCCGTGAGGACCCAAGGGGTATCGGCTTTGCTCGAACGAGCCGGACATCAATAAGAACCTCAAACCATTCGGACCCTGATGTGTTTCGAAAGCTTTAAATTTATAAGACTAATTTCACCATTTCCTTAATTCATAAAACACATGGGTAAAAGTATAACCCCCGTTTATAGTAAAGGTTTGAGGTAAGATCAGGTCGTCCCAAGAGAGGTAATTGTTCCTATTGTTAGCTAAAGATAACAAAATTAGATTCCAATGATTGTCACTTATCACTAAAACCGTTTTTGTTGGATTTAAGATTTTTGTATTGTTTTTCCCAAATGATTCAAAAGTATGTTTGTTAAAGGCTAAACACATGAGGTAAATAAGCATAAGTATCATAGAAAGTACTTGGACAAGGCATAGAAGTAAAGCATGATTGTTGATCATGTAAACTAGTATATCTACTTGATGTAAAAGAATCTCCTTTCGGCCTTTGATCCTAGATACATAAAGTGCATAACGTGTGGTCCAAGTATGAAGTATCAAGTATGCATTTCCTCTAGTCAAGCCGTTAGACATGAGACTAGCCCTTAAACGTGTCATAGTCAAGGTTATCATTTGTTTTACCAAGCAATTCTCACAAGCATAGCAACGATTTGTTATAGACAGACAATTCATAATATAACCAATATGATTGAATCTTTCGACCTTCAAGCAATCACAATGGTCAGTCAAGACAAATGATAATATACTAAACAATGACATGTCAAATGCATATTTCATCGATTCAATATTCATGATACAAATCCAAATTCAACTCATGGCAGAGGTGCCTCTAACAAACATAAGAGTACTATTTATAATAAAGTAAAACATGTAAACAAGTAATTTCATCATAACAACGAGTTATACCAAAGTTACTCTTGCTCCAAAGTGTTTCTCCAGGCGTTTCTACGGACTTCAACTTCTTAGCTAGTGGTTTTGGTGCAAAACCACTACTAAACTGCTTCTAAAGATCAAGTTATGTTTCTTTGTTGAGGTGTGTCTAAACCTCCGAATTGTGCTCCTATTTATAGTTTAAAAGTTTCCCTAGCACGTCCCTGGTGAGTAATAATAGGCAAGTGATCGGCCTCATCATTGAAGTAGCTCATTAATGTAGAAAATATAACTGCCATGTGAAATACGCCGCAAATCTGGTATAAAACCGGCGAGCTTCATTTCGCTTAACCGGCGCTTATGTAATACCGGCGTACTTCATGTTTGACTCGTAGATATATAGTTGACCAAAGATACCCGTAAGCGGCGCTCTTTTAACTTATGATCGGCGTGCTTTAGTCCAAACTATGTCTTTTTCCTTATATGTTCACAAAGTCATCCTATTTGTGCGTTTCTCGTTACTTTCCTCCAAACATTTGTCCTGCACATACATTCTCATATTAAGTACCAAAAGTCCTAATAATAAGGTTATTTATCATGTAATTCACATAATATCAGGGGTATAAATATGTATAATATGAGACTTATCAGACCCTAAGGTCACGGTTAACCAATCAAGCCCAAAACATTCGACCGGACCCTATGGGTCACGGTCTTGCTCTCACCGAGCTAAAACCAACGCCGTTCGACCCTTCGAGGTCTCGGCTAAACCCACGAGTGACAAAATCGAATCCAAATCCAACCAAAACTCGAAACAATCGAATCCCAACAACAAAATCACATAAACCCGACACATATACACGGATACCATTTCTTTTTATCAAAACCTTTAAAAACCCATTTCGATTTCAACCCCAAAGATCAAGAAACATAATCGAGTTGACTCGGTTAGTCAAACTCGACGCGTGACACGCGTGTCTCACATTCAAAACTTCGGAAAATCAAGAAAATGGTGGTGGTGGTGCGTATAGCGGCGGCAACAACAAAAGAAGAATGGTGTGAGTGGTTTTCTCGGCGCGTGTGGTACCAAGAACGAAAGAGGAGGTGATGGTGAGTGTTTTGGTGGTGGGGGTGTGCTTGGGTGGTCGGCGGTGAGGTGGTGCCGAAGGGGTAAAAGGGGCGGCTAGGGTTTTGTGAAAGGAGGGAGTATATGTTTTGAGATGTTGATGATGAAAATGAGAAAGAAAAGGTTAGGGTTAGGTATATATACCGAATTTGCATATTAGTCCCTCCAAGTAACACTTTTTCTCCCCAAGGACCCGAAATAAGGACCGTCGGTGTAATAATTACTTAACTTTCCCGAAAACGTATAAAATAAATCACGAAAAATAATAAACGTCACCAACGATACTCGTACACGTCACCGATCACTATAAATATGTTTTTCTATTAATTTTGATAATAAACACGTTTATAAAATAAAACGTAATTGTTTCTCGTTAAATCTCGACTTATTAGGTTTCCTAGTGCCAGAGTCAAAGTAGTGCCTAACTAACGCCCAGTGTTCTGAAAGGCTCAAGGCGCACTAAGGCGCAAAGGGGGCCAAAGAGCCTCGAATCGAGGCGCATTCCAAGGCGCGGGATTCATGAATGCGAGGCGCACTAAAAGCATTAAGTTTTTTTATAACATATGTGACCATTTATGTAGCTTAAATAACACAAAATAACATTAAAACACTTAATGCATAACACATATTGCCATTATAAATATTAAAATGGATCGGTTGTCACTTCTAAAACGGATCAACTCTTTGGCTCGATGACCTATATAGAGATTAAAATCCATATCAAACTAAATATGTTTGTGTCCTACACTTGTAGCTTACATCTAACAAAGCTCACAATTTAACCCAAAATATCAAGCAAGCAACATATTAATATTCAATGGCAGAATGCACAATTTCACCTTTGTTAATTATGTCGTAAAAAAAATAAGTATGAAACAAGGTAACTTTTTAAAGACATTACATCAATAAAATAAACATAAAATTAATCAAATTTACAAATCATATAAGCATACCTCACCTAAGTTCTTAAAAGGCCCATGTATTATATCTCTAAAAAAAAAAAAAAAAAAAAAAAAAAAAAAAGGGCAAAATATGGCCTAGGCGCAAAAATCCCCCAAGGCGCAAAGGCGCCCGCTTTTTTGGGAGTCATGCATGTCGTGCGCCTCGAGTCAAAAAAAGCCCAAAGGCTAGAGCCTTGTGCGCCTTAGCGCCTAGGCGCGCCTCAGGCGCGATTTTGACAACTTTGCTAACGCCATAGAATAAATTCAATAATACGACAAACCAAATCAAAATTCCATATCTCAAATCATTCAACAAAATTCCAAGAGAAATTCTCACATAATTAACATAGTTTTAAATTTTAAAGCAATGCGGTATTCTAAAATGGCTCCCTAATTTGCCAGTTGTCACACCCGGGTTTTACCTACATGCAAACACGTGTTTCATGTCACGTGTATTGACATGTGGCTTAGCTTGTGTAGCCGACCCATTACAAGCTATATGGGTTTAATTTTTATTATTATTTTTTTTTATATTTTTATATACATAATCTTATTATTTTCGACAAAATATCCAACTTATTTTCTAGGATTTCTTGATTTAGGTTGTCAGTGTTCAAAAAATATTCCTATTCGAATATCCAAAAATTTGATTAGAATTTATTAAAAAGTTGGGTTTTATGCGATGTTAGTTTTGGAACATATATACAAGTTTTCCAAAAATTATAGATATTTGGATATTCGGATATATAAACCGTTATCCGAAATTTCAGATATCCGAATTGAAAAAACTTAGCTAAAATAATGGGTCTAATTTCAAGATAATCACGGTAATAACTAGTAACCATCAACAAAAAGCCTCATTGTTTACGTATCTCTATCCAAACACTATGTTCACAACATACATTACTAAAAACTAAACTTAACAAAACAAGTTAAAAACGCGTAAATATACCCATAACCAGTTGTCAGGCTAGGAAAGAACAACCAATTGGTATAAAGACTCAGACTAATGTCCATTTCGATCGTTAGCTAATCATTTTGTGTAAAATA
Source organism: Artemisia annua (assembly GCA_014162995.1). NCBI lineage: Eukaryota > Viridiplantae > Streptophyta > Magnoliopsida > Asterales > Asteraceae > Artemisia > Artemisia annua. Next base: position 154,748 of record LBNU01038702.1, read on the forward strand.
CTTTTTCTCTCTTATTCCTAGCCTCTCTTCTTCATTATAACTATTGTAACAAACATTGAGCTATAATTCGAACTTGATTCTCCATTTCGATAGTTCCTGTTTAGTTCAAGCGATTCTTCGAGTAATCCTGGAATTGCTACATATCACAACCACCTCATGTCTCGATTCCTCCTCACCGCCACCACCATCACCACTCAACCACCACCACCAGAAGCTGACAAGATCACCGGCGGTGACAAAACCCTAATCATCCTTGCAGCAGTCGTATTTTGTGTGCTTTTTCTGGCAGCCGTAGTTTACTTCAGATGGATCGCACCAGCACGAGTACCAGCACCAAGGGGTCTCAGGAAGAGGATACTAGAGAGACTGCCAAGAGAGAGCTACTTTGTTGGTGAGGGTGAGGGTACTGAGAGTGATGAGAGTGAGCGTGTAATATGCATAAGTGTATTTGAAGAGGGTGATGAGACCCGGGTTTTACCTACATGCAAACACGTGTTCCATGTCACGTGTATTGACATGTGGTTTAGCTTGTGGAGCCGACCCATTAAAGATATATGGGTTTAATTTTTATTATTATTTTTATATACATAATCTTATTATTTTCGACAAAATATGCAAATTATTTTCTAAGATTTCTTGATTTAGGTTGTAGGTGTTCAAAAAATATTCCTATTCGGATATTCGAAAATTTGATTAGAATTTATTAAAAAGTTGGGTTTTATGAGATGTTAGTTTTGGAACTCACATACAAGTTTTTCAAAAATTATAGATATTTGGATATTCGGATATATAAACCGTTATCCGAAATTTCAGACATCCGAATTAAAAAAACTTAGCTAAAATAATAGGTCTAATTTTAAGATAATCACGGTAATAACTAGTAACCATCAACAAAAAGCCTCATTGTTTACCTATTATCTATATATATAATAAAAGAAGCTTTTTTTGAAAACTTGACACCTCACTAATGCCACGCTGGCACTAAAAGCCAGGTCACAAATGCCAAGGTGGCACTTTCAACGTTTATTCAATCTATATGATTCAATCTGTATAATAAAAGAAAGAAGCGTTTTCTGAAAATCAAGCTGGCACTTTCAACGCTGGCACCTTCAATGGCTACCGAAAATCAAGCAACTGCTTACCATCTATAATTCAATCATTATTTCCTACTGCCTTTCAAACAAAAATCATTATTTCCTACTCTCAAATCAAGCAACTGCTTACCATCTATCAACCTTACCCAATCTCAATAACCACGTAACTCTACAAGGTATAATTCAATCTATATATATTTTTTAGTTGTTAGGCATCAATAACTACCGAAAATCAAGCTAATTCTTTTGACTTAGAATGTTTATTATTCGGTGTCAGTTTTATCCAATTTATATGTAGTACTGAAAATTACATATCAACAATCTCTCTAATTACGAATTTTTATCATTCATCTCTATCAACATTCTCTTTATGCTATCATTTAATGTCATTGTTACAAGTGCATAGTTTGTTTATCATCACAGCTTTTTTTTGACAGGTTAATTTGAAGGTCTCTTCCTAGGAATCCGACTGAAGATTAGTTATAAGATGTCTCCTTTGTGCTAACCCAGGTTTGGTTTTGTTCATTCGAGTTACATCCATATCTTTTTTTGCTCAACTGTTTTTTCTTTTCTCTTTTTGAAACAATTGATGCATTGTTTTTAAGATCTATATTCATATGTTATATTTGAAAGGGATTTGATACTACATTGATAGATAAGGATATATGTTATTTAAGGGTGCATGTAAGGTGTTCGACCAAATGTCTAAAAGAACTTTCAAATCTTGTTTTAGAATCATGAAAAGGTTTTGTTTTTTAAACTAAATGATTTCACTTAGGCTATTCACTTTAAACATGTGAAGGAGTTTATCCTATAATATGTTTCCTCACATAGTCATCTTCTGTTCAATGTCACAAATTATAAACAGCGAGAATCGTGATGTTCTTTTCATGAAATTTTGACTTTTGACTTCAACCAAGTCGGTGAGTTTAGAAGCCTGCTAATCCTTACCGGACACTTGAGGTATTGTTCTTAACCTTTACTTTCATTTTCGTGAGTACAATCATGTTGTCTCTCTATGAGATTATTTTCTTCAAATATCTTATTACGGACATCTCTGTTTTTCAGATCAAAAATAACATTTTAAATGTCAATTTGAAGGATATCACTGGGTCTTTCACTCATCCAACACTCTGCAAGTAAGACAAGGTTCACTTCATAACATCTTGATTGTGGTTACTAATTGCCTGTTTTCTTTTTAAATTTGTTAAATATAGAGATGTTATGTGTATATTAATGGAAAGAAGTGCAAAGATTTGCTGGTTAAATGTAATAGATTACATGTTGCACCTATATAGATAGACACACATGCCGGGTGTTAGTCTGTGTTACTTAGAAGCATGTCTATTTGGGTTATACTTTAGGTTGCACGGACACGGACACGGTGTCCGACACGGACACGGACACGGACACGGCGATACGGCAAAATCAAAAAATATAGGACACGGACACGGCGTGGACACGGGAATTAAATATTTATTTTATATATTAAAGGTGAAAAGTAAAAACTTTAAATGATCAAAGTATCAAAATAAAGTGTTACTTTTCAAAATTTAATAACTTATATGTACTTTCTAATTTTTTACTAAAATACTACTGTACCCACGTGACAGTTGAAAGAAGCAAAAGGTAGGGACCAATCATATTCTTTATAACTTCATCTTCCTCATTAAACACCCATCTCATCGGAAAATTTCAACCTCCACATTTGTCACCGTTCGCTTCCACCTTATTATCTTTAATATAATCTTTGTTTCACTATATTAGATCTGCCCTTCTTCTATCAGGCATGTTTTTTCACCACAAGCAATGTGCATCACATAAAATCGATTCGTAACACCAGAAATTTGATGCCCTCGATTAGTTTGACCGTGTCCAAATCCGTGTCCAAATTCGTGTCCAGCCCAAACAGCACGTGGGACACGGCACGTGCGTGTCGGACACGTGTCCGAGCCGTGTCCGATGCGTGTCCGTGTCCGACACGTGTCCGACACTGCCACTCCGAGATTTCTGGCGTGTCCGTGCTTCCTAGGTTATACTTCAATTTTTGAGAGTAGGATTGCTGAAAGTTGTTTGGGATTGCTTATTAAACAAACCTTACTGTGCTTATTGAAATTGATTTTCGGGGCTACTTGTGATTGTAACTCGAAACGGCTTATAAAGGGGGTTAGAGGCTGTTTAGATTGCTTATTACTTAAAGAAAAGCAAATATGAATTCCTTATATAAACTTTGTAATTAACACTTCCCTTGGATAATACTAAACCTACTAATCCATTCCTATAAAGGTAATTCCAAAGAGTATATATTGTTTTTGGCTTTATGAGAAAAGTATTCCAAGCATGTGTCCATTAATGTGTTGGTTGAATGGCAATTATACTCTCATGTAGTGAAATTGTATATATAGTATATCATCAGGTTGCATTATTTTGTAAACTGATCTTTTGATGGTTCTTTTATATCTTTGATTAATTACATTTTATGTGTTTATAATCATATTTTATATCTTTGATTAGTCATTATTTTTCAACGGTTGAGTTGCGTGAACTCCTAATAAAATTATAGCTTGTCAACCAATATAATCTCGTACTTATATCTATTTATCTATTTTAGATATAAGTACGAGATTATAGAAAGAACATGGACCAACCGGCATAAAGTAGATGCGAGAGAATTGTAAAGGACTCAATGTATAAGGTAATTTTGGGTTGACTTGGTACTGATCAAGGTGATGTTTCAGTATTATAAAGGTAAATAAGCTGTGTATAGCATCGACATATATATGGATATACTAATTCTTTTGGTTTTATTTGCAAGGTTAACTAACTTCACTTCTACAAGACCACACCATTTATTGCAAATACTAGAGCTTGATTGCTTAAATATAGAGTGATGTTGAATGATGCTTTACATGGTCAGGTTAGCAAATCCATTTCCTTTAAAGGAAACAAATGGTGTACTTTGTTTTGCATGTTAGAAAGCTGCCAAGAGTGTCAACTGATAAGTCTTACAACCTGGCTTAATTTCCAGTGAATCCGAAAAAGATGGTTGGTATTACAATTCCACATATTCATCATTGTCAGCTAAAGAGTGTTACAAAATGTGCTTTCATTGCATCACTCAGAAGTGCAGTGGGACAACTTTCAAGCAATGTATTCAAAGGAAACCATCTATTTTAAGTTTCAAAGATTGGTCAAATCATTGTTTTATCCAATAAGTTGTATATAGCAGATCATGAGTTTCCATTTGTAATGGTTTTTTATTTTAGATTACTTTGAGATTATAATGAAATACTATGTAAGAAATTAACTTATGAATTTACTTTTTACTTATCTCTTTTGTTTGAATTTATGTTTTTACGAGCAATTTGTTATTAGCTACCCGTGATTTATCACGGGTCTATAGGCTAGTATATATATATACTAAAAGAGGGGAGGTTAGTTAGTGCATTTACACTCCGTTCCACAAAAAAAAAAAAAAAAAATTGGAAGTTGCACTTTGTTGGCAAGTTTGTATTGGTTTACAAGAGTTAGTGGGACACTTGGACAAATCCTATTTGCTTTCTAAATAATACATCCTAAATACTATTACATCCCGTTCCGTTATATTACTGTACAAGCAACTGTAGATCCTGTAAGACTACTGTAGAAACCACTGTAGCTCCGTTATTTTCAAGTGGAACCCCGTTATTTGCTGTACAATCTGCATTAAATGAGCATGTTATGGTTTTCTTTTCCAAGGAAGACACCTAATACCTTGATTTATTATAGGAATTGTTCAAGGATTACCCCAGAAACTTCTGGTGCCCATCTTCAGCCTTTGCAATCTGTTTCCAGCTTCCACAAACAAGACCATCTTCACTGTGTTTAATCTCTGTTCAGCCTGCATAAACAAAGAGATCTGTTTAGTTGAAAGTTAGGAGGTATAAATATAAGTGAACTTTTCTTTGTTTCTCTTTATTTATTTATTTATTTTTTTTTACTTTTTCTATTCATTCATGTTAGTATATAGGTTTCTGAATTACTTGCCTTTACTAATGTGGTTCCTTTTGATTTTTAAAACAATCTGCTATAATATGACATGCATAGATACTTTTACATCAATTTTCGTTTTTGCATCTTCTTTTTTTTCACAACTTCCGTTTGTTTGAAGTTGCATTAGTTCCACTTTTTAAACGTAATTACCTGCTTATATTGTTACACTGTGACGATACATTCATAATGCCTCTAAGATATAAAACTTTAAGAGAATCAGACTCTTTTAAAAAATACTTGGAACAGCCAAATTGGAACACCCAGTTTAATGTTAATATAAGTACAAATACAACTGCCCAACAACAAGNGTTTTTTTAGGTTTTCGTCCGTTTTTTTACATTTTCTTCTATTTTTTTACGTTTTTGCCCATTTTTAACTTTTTCATCTGTTTTTTACTTTATCGTCTGTTTTTTTCCTTTTCGGCCGTTTTCTTACGTTTTCATCTATTTTTTTTACTTTTCATTTTTTTACGTTTTTTTTTTCTGTTTTTAACGTTTGCGGCCGTTTTATTACATTTTCGTATTTTTTTTTTACGTTTTTGTCTATTTTCTTACGAGGGAAAACATAAAAAAAACATATGAAAACGTGAAAAACGAACGAAAACGTAAAAAAAGGATGAAAACCTAAAAAAAAACAAATAAAACCGTAAAAAAAAGGTTGAAAACGTAAAAAATGGACGAATACGTAACAAAACAGATGAAAACATAAAAAAAATGAAATTGTAAAAAAACGGTCGAAAATAAGACAAAAATGTAAGAAATGGACAAAAACCTTAATAAAACAGAAGGGAAAAAAAATGAAACGTAAAAAAAATGGTCGAAAATGTACCAAAACGGTAACAAGCTGACGAAAACGTTACAGAACTTGTGAAAAGAAAAATGGAAAGAAAAAAAAAAGTACTTCAATAGCACACAAATAGTCTAGGAAAGAAGTACCTTAATAGCACAAAAAACAAACGGTCTTCTTCTTGCAGATGAAAAGCTTAAATGCACCTCTTCTTCTGCAGACATGGTTTGCAGATGAAGAGGTAAAATCTCTGAAAAAACAAACGATACCTAAGTTTTTTTATAATGAAATGACTGAGAGGCATCATAGTGACCAAATGCCAACCATAAATGCAACAATATGTATTATTGGAATGTAGGGAGATTATTATGATTTGGACTATAATGCTCATTTCTCATGCTCCTCGTACCATCTAAAATATAACTTATTAACCAATCTTCAATAGTGCATGTCTAACATCTACATATGAGATGATGAATATAGTGCATACTTGTATTTTAATGGACAACAATTAACCTTAATTAAATTAAACAATTAATAACCTAAAATCTAAATCAAATTCAAATTAATAAACTATAAACTTATAATAAAAAAATAACCTTGAACTCTTCCTCTTCAAGTTCTGGCGCAAAATTGAACTCTTCCTCTTCAATTTTTGGTGCGTCACTACATCTACCTAAAGTTGTAGCATCGGATTTCTGGTGCGTCACTACATCTACCGACAGCTGTAGCATCGGATTGTTGTTGTTATAATGTTTTAGGTGGATCAATCGGATTGTAAGGTTTTTGTTATTAGGTTTTAGGTTATGTGTGTTTTTGGTAATTGTGATACTGGATGTGGGTGTGAATGTACTCCGCTTTTCACAAAACGATTTACATTTTAAGCCTGTAATATCTAAAAAGAACAATGAAGTCCATGTGTATTTTTGCCCAATTTTAATGTTTAGGCATAAAAACGATTTTTTAACAATTATTTGACAAATATAGAAAGATATTAGGTTTTTTTAATATTAAAAACCTTTTTAAAAATTAAAATTGTAAAAAATATTACCTAAATAAGTATGAATTGATTAAAAAGTCCCCACTAGAGGTTTTGTTTTATTAGGAAAAAGATATTATTTTTATCAAATCAGCATTCATTTTATTACCTTAATTTGATCATACTACTTATATACAATAATCACTGGTTCACTCAGGGACGGAACCAGAAACAAATATGACTGGGTGCACAAAATTTTAAGAACCGTAATATTGAAACATATTCGATAGACCGCATGCATTTTAGATGTATTTACGAAAAATTGATGTTTTTTCAAAAATTAATACTGCATTGGAAAATACATAGGGGTCACGGGACCCGCGGGAACCCTGTTCCGTCCATGACTATGGGGGCGTTTATTCTTTTTTCTGGATTCAGTGAGTTATAAGTATTGGTGCGACCATGTGGGTCCACGTTTGGTTTAGCATCTGGATGGGGAATGCTTGCTTTTGTTTGTCCTTTGGATGTTGAGGATTTAGTGGATTATGGTGGACCCTATCACAAAAGAAAACATTAAGGGGTAAAGCTAAAGATACGCAACATATTTCCACAAATAAACACAAGTACGGAACATACTTAGTAAAGTGTCAAACGTACGCAACATATTTTCAAAAAATCGTCGATCTACGCAATATGACCTGCTGGCAGCAGGTTAACAGGTCACCTAACTTTAAAAGTTACACCTTTGATCCCTAAACTGTCTCATATCTCGCGTACATGATCCTATTTTGGTAACGGTCGTTAAAAAAGTTTTTAAAAAAAAATTTTAACATTTTTTTTTAAATCGAGATAAAATATTTTTTTAACTAAAACTTAGAAAGAAAAAAAGTTTAAAAAATTTAAAAAATTATTTTTTTTTAAAGTTAATATTTAATAAAAATCAAAATTTTTTAAAAAAAAATTTAATATTTGTGAAAAAAAATTAATTTTTTTTTTATAAATACGCACTTTTTAAAAAAATTTAAAAAAAAAAGAAAAAAAATTTTAAAAAATTAATTTTTTTAAAGTTAATATTTTAAAAAAAAATCAAAATTTTTTTAAAAAATTAATATTTGCGAAAAAAAATTAATTTTTTTTATAAAAAAATTAATTTTTTTAAAAAATGCGTATTTTTTTAAAAATTAATTTTATAAAAAAAATGCGTATTTTTTTAAAAAAATATTTTTTTTATAAAAATTAATTTTTTTATAAAAAAAAATTAATTTTTTTTTTAAAAAAAATTAATTTTTTTCGCAAATATTAATTTTTTTAAAAAATTTTGATTTTTTTTAAAAATATTAACTTTAAAAAACAAATTATTTTTTTTTTATTTTTTTTTCCTTTTTTTTTTAATTTTTTTAAAAAAGTGCGTATTTATAAACAAAATTATTTTTTTCGCAAATATTTATTTTTTAAAAAAATATTGATTTTTTTTTTAAATATTAACTTTAAAAAAAATTAATTTTTAAATTTTTTTCCTTTTTTTTTAATTTTAACTTTTTTTGTTTTATTTTAAATTTTTTTAACTTTTTTTTTTCTAAATTTTATTTAAAAAAAGAGATTTATCTCAACTTAAAAAAAATGTTAAAAAGTTTTTTAACGACCGTTACCAAAATAGGATCATGTACGCGAGATATGAGACAGTTTAGGGACCAAAGGTGTAACTTTTAAAGTTAGGTGACTTGGTAACCTGCTGCCAGCAGGTCATATTGCGTAGATCGACGATTTTTTGAAAATATGTTGCGTACGTTTGACACTTTACTAAGTATGTTGCGTACTTGTGTTTATTTGTAGAAATATGTTGCGTATCTTTAGCTTTACCCCAAACATTAATATATATAAAGTGGGCTTGCTTTGGGCCCACCCTTTAGCACTCAGACATATTAACAAAAAAAGGAAACATCACCTATGTGTTAAATTTATGAAATGATTTTGGCATTTTTAGTTTTCTTCCTTTCACGACCATCTATGAATGCTTAGAAAACATGATGCTTAACCCCGCAAGATAGCAAGGGTGGTAAATCCCTCGTTAACAACCTATGCTTATTACAGAAATGAATTGTTATAAAGAATCATAAACAAAAGATGGTATATAAAGGTATAGTTTAAAAGAGACGAATAGTAACTTGGTATGGCAGTTAACACTTAACAGTTTTTCTCTAGGATTTTGATGATTTCACAATATAAAACATGCTAACAAGACGGTATAGAAATCAACATCCATTTCTTCGCGAAACATGTCATTAGAAAAACACGAATATATTATTTTTCTTTACTATCTTTTCCACCAAAACACCAAATTCAAATTATATTACAAATAGTTGCCACCAGTAATATGTTTTTAAGATGTGTACTTATGTATAACCTTTAGAGTAATCCACAGACTACTACACATCAATCTATATATTCTACCAAAGTCGCATCTTGAAGCGTAACATATGAGGACTGTAACGAACTTTCAGTTAAATCCGTGCGTGAAAGAGTTAGATCCATTTCTGAAAGTGTAGAAGTTAGTAACTTCAAGTTACTTCGGTGGTTTACATTAGATGACTGGCCACCAAACTGAGCATATGTGTCGTTGTTTGAGCCACGGAGTTTTGCTGCTGCCCATCCAGTCGGCTGAGTGTGTGGGGAAGTGTTGAAGTTACTTCCCTGGTTTACATTAGACGATTGGCCACCAAACTGAGCATATGTGTTTGAACCACGCATTTGTGCTGCTGCCCATCCAGTCGGCTGAGTGGGTGGGGAAGTGTTGAAGTTACTTCCATGGTTTACATTAGACGAATGCCCACCAAACTGAGCATATGTGTTTGAACCACGCATTTGTGCTGCTGCCCATCCAGTCGGCTGAGTAGGTGGGGAAGTGTGGAAGTTACTTCCATGGTTTATTTTAGACGATTGGCCACTAAACTGAGCATTTGTGTTATTATTTGAACCACGCATTTGTGCTGCTGCCCATCCAGTCGGCTGAGTGGGTGGGATTGTATAATTTATTGGGACGAGCATCTCTGCAACAATAACATTAGCCATGTTACAATTGCATCAAAAAATGGTTTGATTGACGTACATCTTGCGATATGGAAAAGGCACCATGAATTGATAGCAACTAGCCCAAAACAGATTAATACCTTGGTCCACTGGAGCGGGAGCAGGAGCAGGTGATGTGGCTGGATGGGGAACTGGAGCGGGAGCAGGAGCAGGTGTCGTGGCTGGATGGGGAACTGGAGCTGGGCTTGTCTGGCTAGTTGTAGAGCTGTTACTATCATCCGGGCTTCGGTCTGCAGGACACTCTTTTTGAGATGAAACTTTGGGATTCCTTCTCTGGTTATATGCAGCTCTTTTGGATTTGTCTGACAACGAAGTCCACGCCTCCAAGAGTATTTTACACGCGGCATGCGCACCAACTGATCTATTTTTATCAGGATGAATCTTGCGTAACAACTTCTTATACTTTTTCTTAATTGTTTCATCATCATCAGATGGATTCGCATCAAGTATCCCATACCAATTAGACTCTCCATTTACCTTTTTCTCATAGCAGATACACACATCAAAAGCGTTCAACATGTCGGATATACCATCAAGTCCAGGATCTAACGTTCGTGCCTTTAGAGCAAGTTTCTTTGCACCAACATAATCTCTATCAGCAAACTTCTTCTCTGCAATTGTTTTTGCCGTCATCGCCTCATCTTTATTGCACTCCTTAAGCTTTAAGTCTTTCACAAACTTCTTCTCTGCAATTGTTTTTGCCGTCATCGCCTCATCTTTATTGCACTCCTTGAGCTTTAAGTCTTTCACAAACTTCTTCTCTGCAATTGTTTTTGCCCTTATCCCCTCATCTTTATTGCACTCGTTGAGCTTTAAGTCTTTCACGGGTACTTCAAAATTTACGAATATCGTTAAACTTGCTGTACTAACCATGTTACAGTAAAAATCTTAAATCCTAATACTCGTGGCACCATTTAATAACTTTGTATAAAAGCTTGAGTGAATGGATTAATAACATTTCCAGTAAAAGAGATGTGTTGTTTTATTGCTTATATAAAGCAGCTAGCTTATACATATGATCATCATAAGCAGATAGTAAGTTTAATGGAAATAGTAAACCTGTCATAGTGAATCCAACAAGATTTACCAGTTTGAAATAAGCAATCTCAGACCGCTTATTGACAAATTCCCTAATGCCCTAATGTAAGAGGGTGTTTGGCTGTCTCTGAATGTTTAAATAAAACTATTAATATATAGCATTATATGTTTATTGTTTATCGTAATAAGCTGTTTGGAAAGAAGAGTTTTAAGTTGTCTATTTAAAAAGATTTACTTTTCTTAAATAAGCAGTTAAGAGAAACAATGCCAAAGATGATACGGTTGTGGCTGTACTAAAAGTGATATATCCATTTTCTCAAATCTATTATAACAAAAAAGAATTACATAATTTTAGAGCAATTTTGCCAAAACAATCTTATGAAATTTTTTTGGACCAATCATGTTACTCTATTTGGACACGTGGTAAAATTGAGCAATGTAATTAGCCAATAAAAGTCAAAATTAAAGCTCAATTTAGTCAAACTATTAATTTTTCGTCTAATTTATAAAATGTGTTAAAAACATATTTGTCAGTTTTGAAAAAAAAAAAAAAAACCAAATAAATAAAAATGAATACAAAAATTAAAACTTAAAAAGGATAAGATAACTGATAAAACTTTAGTTGTTAAATTTTAAATAAAGTATACTTACTAGTTTTCATGTTTTTTAAAAATTTATAAATTTAATAAATTCTCTTTTAAATAGTATTTTATAAAGATATACAATAATATGTTGCTGTTATCCTTAATGATTATTATTAGTATATGTTAAACTAATGCATTTGCACAGAATTATCAATATGTACAGAAAAGCGCGAGTTACTGTGATATGTAAATGAATACACAAAATTATTTATATACGAATGATTCATGTTATTCCTTTTTATGAGATTAAGTAAAGATACCCGAAAAAAATATTATTTTTTAACTATCAGCATTCAATCACGACTAATGTTAGAGCACAATGTGGAGAAATGGATTGAGCCATTTCGCTACCTCAGCACCACCTTAACATTCCACTTTTTACATTGACACACCACACTCATGGCTTGAGCCATTTTCACTTTTTGAGACCCATAATTTTATTTTCTTTTTTATTTTTTCAAACAAACAATTTTTTCATTCATTGAATAACAATACAAAATACAATTAAAAATAATAAAAAATAAAGAAGATGACTAATTGCGGTTAAGTCGATGTGTTTGGCGTATTTCTTCATTTTGCCAGTTGATCATATAGGCATCCTCCTCCGACATATGCTTCGCGCTAATGGCGAGAAACTTCATTTCTTCCAACCGCACTATTATCCGGTCGTTCTCCTTCGCCACCTCGTATGTCGATTGAGCGGCTTCCCATTGATCTAAACTAATTTTATAAAGTATCCACATAATCTGACGGGTTACTTCCCGCGGTGCTCGACGTGGTTTCCGATTTAGTTTTTTTTCTAGGGACATGGTTTGTCGGGGGGCTTAGTCTCGCATCATCGCCAAATAGTTCATCATGTTCGGTGAGATCAACCAGATCAACAAGGTCAGGCGAATCCCACTTGACGTGTTTTTTCAGTATTTCTAATGCCCAGTCTTGAGTGAATGGTTTTCCTGTTTTTGAATCATCACAATATGCTGGCCTAACACGGGCCAAAAAATCAACATCGTTTTCTCCTCTTCTACTCCAACATTGTAAACGTTTGTAGATAGCGTTGAAATTCTGGAAATATGCGTCCAATGTTGCCCACTTACCCGTCAACATATCCTTGGTACGTTTGTGGTGGAATTTTTTATTGAACTCGAAAAGAACCTTGTAGCAAAATGATTCGTCCTTTTGGTCATTTTCGAGTTTGTTATCCTCAGAAACGCCAACGTGACACTTTATTAATAAAGCTTCCTCCGCCAGCTTCCAACCACTAAGAGGTCGTGTCGGTTCATAAGTTTTGTCGAGTATGTCGATTGTGGTACGTTTTGCAGCTCTTTCCTTTTCTTCGTGGGTATTTTGTGGTGGCGATGGTGGCGGCGTCGATTGTGTTTGTTGTGATTGTCGGAATTGTGGTTGATTTTATTGAAGATTTTGAAATTGTTTGTTAAGTAGTAGTTGTTGTTGATGAAATAGTTGTTCGGTGGTGTATGACGGCATAAGTATTGACTACCAAACAGAGGAAAATTAGGATGTTGTGAGGAAGGTATCTAGTGTCCGAACGAAGGTACAGTATGGTTTAACAAGGATGATTGTTGAGACATATTTAAGAAGATTGTTGAAAAACGGATGGTTTGGTTGTTGAGACATTTTTTCGAAAGTGAAAATGAGAGTAAATATTAGTATATGCATAAAGAAATGAAAGTAGAGATGAAAGTAGTTGTGTCTTAAAATGGTTGTGTATATAGGTATATATAGTGTGGAAATATGGTTTAANAAAACAATTGGCGCGGCGCTAGTGTATTCACGCTTAAAACGACACTTATGGTGGGCGTTGGGAACGGTGGCCCCATCGGAGGTGCCACATCGGAAGCGCCGGTTTGGTGCTATGACACCGAGCGCTGTTATTCCTATTATAAATTTAATCAGCGCACATGTTTATTTATCGACTTAGTTTATTGTTAACATAAATATAAATATAAAAATGAATGCACGACCTCACACGCTACTATAAGATGAGAATAAATGGATGAGTAACTACATATAACGACACATATTCTTTCAAAGTTTTATTTTTATTTATTTATTTATTATTATTTTTTTTGAAAAGTCATTATGTGTTACTAAACACACAATGTCTAGAACATGATATAAATAGTTATATTAAAATAAGATCAACTTAAACACCATGTCAGTTAAACAAAATCAAATCTTTCGCACAACAAAAATCTGTTCAAAATATTAATCGATATTAACTCATAACAAACAATTATGTAAAACTCAAACGTGTACGAATGTTATAACTATATAAGTATTAAAATTTTAATATAACTTTTTAAAAATATTAAACAATACAAAATCAATAATTTAAAAATTGTTATAATATGTTACTTCAAAACAAATTATTGAAATATTATTATATATTACTCACTCCGTCTCATAATTATTGTCCACTATTGATTTTTTCGATCTTTCTTTCTTAACTTTGACTATAAATATTTTTGTTTGTGTTATACAATTTTTGATAAAAATTATACGAAATGAAAATACATTTAAAACTCAATCCATTCATATATTTTGTATCAAGTATTATGTAATATAAACAAAAATACTTAAGGTCAAAGTTGAAAAGTAAATACTGAAAAAGTGAAAAGTGGACAATAATTATTGGTCGGAGGGAGTATATTTACATATATCCAAACTCCATGCGTACACAGGTTCTTAAACCAGTAATCCCAAAAATAGCGAATTAATACCCTCTAATCGGGAGTCATACTCGGTGGCTTCGATTGGTGCCGATTAAAGTTAACGTTTTTGCTCGGAGGTTAACCTTGAACAAACTTTCAACTAAACTTAATATGTCTTTGAGATGTATGGAATTGTCGTCTATTAGCTGTCCGATATGCAATTCTTATGTTGAATCTACGGAACATGTGTTTTTCTCTTGTCATGTGGTTCAGGATATAACGAGGAAGATATTCACTTGGTGGGGGTTACCGGTTACATTCTTCTCGTCCTATCAAGATTGGTTACTTTAGATGGACTCTCTCAAGATGGAAAGTGGTAAAGGAATACTTGGAAGCTACGTTCTTGATTACTTGGTGGCACATTTAGAATTTTCGCAATGAGTCGATATTTTCCTCTAACATTCCTTCGAAGGCGTTGCTTTTTGATAATATCGTTACTCAAGCTTTTGTTTGGTGTAATTCTAGATCTAAGAAAAACATTAGTTGAATTGGTTGGCTTCAAAGCCCTTCCTTAGCTATTTTGTAATTTTGTTTTATTCTAGCTCCTTGTTAGTTTTTTTCTTAATAAAGTTGCCGTAAAAAAAAAAAAAAAAAAAAAAAAAAAAAAAAAAACCCTCTAATCATTTAACAACCGATCGTAACAAAATAAACGCCAAGAACATAATAATCATAAAAAATTTATTAAATGCGAGATGATAACGGAGTGCGGAGTAGCTATATAGTACGTTGATATAAGATTTATAACCAAAGTCAGAGAATTATAGAAGAAAATTATACGAGTAGCATGTTTCATTTATTATTACAAAAAGATTGAAAGCAGGAATTAATTGACATGCTACTTACCAGTTAGGCAGTTACTGTAAATGTGTATGATGAATTCCCAAATCAGATTGAAGAAGAAAGACCATAAACCCAAAAACTTAGCAATGATGGAGACTTGGTCCATGTTCAAAACTACTACAAACAACTCCTTATTACTATATATATAATGTCCCGGCAAAAACGACGCATGTGATGTCGTTTTGGACTTTCACTTTTGGGCCCGGTCCATTGATGTTGTCCACGTGTTGTGTCTTGGCCCTTTTCGCTTTTTTATAACGTTCTGTGTTTACGAGGCCACCGCTAAAGCTTATCCCCTCGAGTTCTGGATTAGCTTATCCTCATCTGAAGCCGAGCTTCCTTCGTCGGGACGTTTTCGGCATTTCCTTTCGGTAACCGACCTGTCTTCCCCAAAGTGATCGGTGGCTGAATGCTTAAATATATGTGACTACCTTTTTATGTGATTTACTTTATACTGATTTGGGTTTTTACTGGGGTTTTTTTTGAGTAATTTTCATTTGGTTTTCGTTTGCAGGACATATGTATAAAAGGGTGATAAAGAACTGCCCGTGTTTAGGCAGAGGACGCGTTGCTGGTGAGATTGTTACTTACGTGTTCATGGTTAGCGATTGCTTATTTGCAAGCCTAATCTATCCATTATTCTGTTCCATTTTTACAGGTTGGTAGATTTATGTTGCCAAGTTCGTGTGGGAAATCTTTTCTAGGTTTGTCTTTGTTAACTGATTTACATCTTTGAATTGTAACAAATATGATACATGTATATGTTTGATACATATTTTCTTGATTTCGGATCTTTGGTAGTCACTTGGAGTTGTCAACCATGTGTTCGTTCAAATGTCAAAATGTTGCAGGTATGTTGTTTTGGTTTATGGAACAGTTTTGGGCTGACTATTTTGGGAAGCAAACCCAGCCATTTTGATGGTTGTTCATTCGTTTTAGATTTTTCATGCCTAATAACTATTGGTGTTGTTGGAATACAATGATTTATTTTTTTGCTGCGTTTAGTGTTGTGTACATCGTTTCTTTAAGTATGAGAACCAAAAGTAGAGCTGTACCTAGACCTCATGGGGAACCTATGTTGGAAGACGATGTGTCTGTTAGTGCTCTGGCTGCCAGGGGTTTCGCTAATCCTTTGCGACCTTCTAGCGAATTACTCTGTCAGGTGTCCAAATTTCGAAAGCTTTGAAGAGGCTTCAGTGGTCGTACAGGGGTTGGATGCTTATGCTAATAGTATTTCCCAAAGGGTTGTGACTGGGGTCGATGTTGTGCCCATGTCGAGTCGTCCCTCAAATGGTATATCGATACGCGAGCCCGAACCAGGACATACAATGGTGCCGGGTGCTAATCGGCGGCCTTTGTTAAATGCGTCTGTTACCGGGAAGGGGAAAAGGAAGGTGTATAACATTCGAGTGGATGGGGTTGAAGGTACTGTTACATACTCTGTTACTGCGGTTTATCATAACTCTGTGTTCTTTGCGTTTATCATGTATTGTGTGTGTTCTTCGTTTACAGGCTCCTGTACTATGGATGCTGCTGCTTCGAGTAGTTTTGTGTCAAATCAAGCTATTGAGGATGTTTTGCAAGTGTCTTTTGCTGGTGATGTTACTTACGACATTACATGTGTGTTTATAGATGTTTCCGTTATGTTATTTGTTTTCAGCCCTGTATATGTTCCGTGCAGAACTTACGTTTCGTTTTGTGCTGTTCTGTTTCCAGTGGCGGGTTCATCCCTTACCAATGAACGAATACCGGAACAGCATGTGTGCTTCACGGTCAGGCTTTGGTTTTCAATTCGAATCACTCATATGCCGTGTGTATTTTAGATGGCCTTCAGATGTTTGTTATAATTGAGTGCGCTAATTTGGGTGTCTTTTTTTTTTTTTTTTTTTTTTTTTTTTTTTTTTTTTTTTTTTTTTTTTTTTTTTTTTTTTTTTTTTTTTTTCCGAATCCTGATACTACGACTATTTTTTCTGTGACAACAGATGCCTCTCATTCCAGTTGTCATGTGACTGCTTCACAATCACAGCCGTTTGCGGATTCTTATCAATGTATGTGCAATAGTGCCCATTGTTACAGACCCATTTTTTTCGGCTTTATGTTTTCCGGCCGCTGATACCACTTCATTTATTAATATAGAGTGTCGAAACCGACGCGTGTTTTGCCGTTTTGATACATCTGCATGACGTCACTGTATTCTCTTAGCCCAAGCCCAAAAACGAAGTCCGGTCCAAAAAACAATTTACCACGCACGTATCTGGAATTCCCCAGATACATCAAACTGCCTCTCTCTCATTCTTATCGGACCGACCTGTTGTTTGATCGTTAGCTGATGAAAATATAACGTTTGGGGTTTCTATTTTCTGAGATTTTCGTGCCGTAGGATTGCCTTTTTTTTTTTTTTCTGTTTTTTGGTAGCCATAGCCGTATACACTATACATATGTATCTGGTGAACATACATCAAACCGCCTCTCTCTGCTTTCTATTGTGAGTTTGGATTTCAGGTAAACGTAACATATTTGCTTCGTCCTTATGGTTAACAATTTTTCATTTCCATACGCACAAGTCATAACTGTCATTGCAAAATGTACGTGGTGCTTCGTAAGCACCCAATCAGTTACAAAATGTACGTGCCATTTCATGTGTCCAAAATGGTTGTGCAAACTTATCAGCTGCAGGTAAGGGATATTGCGATTTCAAAGACGGTTACACTGATGTAGCGTAAATATATAACTGTCTTTCTTCTGTTAGACATTATTTAAGTTACAGCTTACCACTTACTAATTTCCTGATTGTTGTTATGACTGTAGGCGCAACCATGCAAACAAAACCAGGGTCCCAACATGTTACATGCATGGAACTGATAGGCTTCTGTGTTTGGTCAGTCGAGATAATTGGATCACTTATTTCTAATTACATCTGTTCAAACATGGGATTACCGTATACTAATTTTGGGATTGTTATTGTCATTCTGGACTTGAGGTAATTTGATTACTTATTTTGAAACATTATTCGAGTTACATAATACCATCTACTAATTTTCTGTTTGTTGTTATCATTTTAGATATGGCCACACAAACAAGTCTAGGTTCCAGCGCGTTAGATGAAATAAAATGAACAAACTATATACTGATTTAATGATCATTTTAGGTATATCGACACAAACGGCAACAGGTCCTACCACTTTACATGGCAGTAATAGGCCTACACGTTCGATTAGTCGAGGTAATTTCATTACTCATTTTCAACCGCGTTTATTGATTGTTGTAGCCATTTTGAGAAATGAAATTAGATGCATTTTACAAAAACAAATAAAATAGGTACCACAGCTGGGCCTTGGGTTTATCACGTTCCATTGTTTCGCCAGTATTTAAAAAAAAAAAAAAAAAAAGGTCCTTCTCTTATATGCGAACCTTCTACACTGATGGTTTAAGTAACACTTTGTTGATCACAGAAAAATCTTAATTATCCTTACACCTGTGCATATGCATTTTAGGCTGATACATGTGTTGACAGATCTATCAGATTCGTGTTAGCTTTGCTTTGGATTATGCATTCAAACCTCTTTCTGCTCCCAACTAAAAGACAATGCTTGGAAATGAATACCAACGTGGTGTTCCTTTACTACAGCCATTCTTTATGCTTTCAGTACTTTCAAGATTGGCAATTTGCTTTCTTTTGTTCCTTTGCTGGAAAACTTTTTTGTACATCATAACAGTAAGTTAAATAGTTCGATACAATTGTATGTAAGTAGCAACAAGGCAAACTTTTGCAGTTATTGTACAACTTTATCCAGTTATATACTTATATGTAACCCAAACATATAGCAACACAAACCCAAACAGTAGATGGAGACTGGCATCCTTTGGTATGTCTGCATTTGTTTATTACCCTTTTCATTAGGCTCAAAATATGCAAATATATTGTCCAATAGGCATATATCTTATGTCAGTCGCAATACTATGATGCCACCTGCTTCCATTCAAGTGTTTTAATGCATTACACATCGTGATAGTAATTTGCACTTAACTGATTTCATGTAGATGCCAACAGTTTACCGCTTTCTACTTAAAAAAAATAAATAAAAAATAAAAAAAATTGCAATGATCGACGACGTGAAACAACGCCCCGCCGCAACGCGGCGGACCGCCGCCCACCTCGTTAGAGTAAATTATGAGATGAATGGTTCTTATAGTTAATTTACGCTGACTTGCATGGTGCAAGTTGCAACGTATAATACTTTAAATTTGAATTTGGTAGTAATTGCTCCATTTAGACCCCTAAAAATGAACAAATTCATTTTCCTAAAAACTCTGTCTCTAACTTGGATGATATCAACACCAATGATCCTTACTCTTAACGGCTGTTGCTATTTCCGATTATAAAGCTACTAAATTTAACCGCTCAAAGTGGTCTAGAGTCAAAATGATTTGTGGCTAACACATTAAATGCGTGAGGTCTTATGTTCAATTTCTGTTAGGTGCAACCAACCTGAAGTGAACACGTCAACCCTCTGAAAATAAGGAATTTTACCTGGTTTGATCATGTCTGGCGGTATGTTCAAACATCATGGATTAGTCGAATAAAAAGTGAGAAACCATTTTTTTTTTGCCTAGGAGACTCACCTGCGCCGATTCCGGGCTATCCAAAATGATAGTCACCCTAAGATTAGTCGCTTCACAATGTCAATCGAAAACCCAAATAAAATATTAAAAAAAAATACTAGTGTGTCTTGACATGAAAGCTAAAATGACCATTTTCACTTTCTATACGAATCAGAGCACCATCGATTATGAATAAGCGCCCTTTTTTTCAATATGGCTCATGCCTAGACGTCAGTACTCGACATCTTTCAACACATCCTCGAGCGACCTTTGTTAATCATCCAACAAACATCTCATTACCTGTTTAATTACAATTTATCAATATTCCTCAAACACCGATATTTGATATCTCATCATCTACGGTAATTATGTTAAAAAAAAAATCATCTACGGCAACTCTATTTAATTATTTTTTTTCATTTTTTTTAATCTATTTTACTTACGCTTGTTGAACCTAGTGATATAACTAATATTCGATATTGTATCACTATATTTTATTTATTTAGACGTATATCAGCGCAAAGTGACAATTTATAGCGGCAAATAAATTATACTTGTGAAATCATGATTCTGGTTTAACCTTTGATGCAAAGTGCTATTTTTTCATTATTATTTATTTATTTATTATTATTTTTTTTAACAAAGTGTGTGTTTTTAAAAATCATTTTATTGTGAGTTTTTGAAAAGTTGTTAATTTAGATTTGATCAAACTTAAGATGTATTAAGGGATACTTAGGGGTAATTTAGGCAAACTACATTATATTAAGTTTTTCAAGATTTCAAAAATGAGCATTCACTCTTTATAAGAAGTATAGATTAGCTTATACGCTTGCTCAACACCGAGTATATTTACTATTAGAGGTAGTATAATATTATTTTAAAATAGTTTTTAACCTCGTAGATGTACGAAGGTGTTGATCTTGTTTAACTTTAACTATTGATATTATGTTCTGGACATTATGCATGTTTAGTAGCACATAATAATTTTGAAATAATATGTGTAGTGGTTATACGTATAATCTCATATATTTATTTTCACTTAAAATTAATGTGTGAGATCGTACTTTGATTTTGATATTTATATACCTATTAATAATAATTTAAGCCGATTTATAACCCGTGCGTGGGTTAAACTTATAAAGAGAAATAAATGAGTCGACATTGAATGCAGATACTCAAATCGACTTAAAGCCAACAACTTGTTTGTCTTCGTGTACAACAACTCTTTCAAATCATTGACAAAAATTTGTAAAATTTCACTGATAAAGCGCTCTTTAATGAAATAGATACTTTGTCATGAGTAGATATATCCGAAGAGAATATTATTTTAAACCTCGGGTTTAAATAATTTGTGTATATTCATGCTCAAAATCTAAATACGGCCGAAGTTATCTTAAGCTTGGTATAATAAACTAAAGTTAATTTATATTTAAGCGACATATGTCACATCGAATTCTTCAAACCTGGGGCATGTCGATCCTGAATGAAACTAAACATCATTGATCCTTTGTTATTCCCATCATCCTGTGGTTTCAGGATGATCCACAAGTATGAGATGAATGGTTCTTATAGTTAATTTACGCTGACTTGCATGGTGCAAGTTGCAACGTATAATACTTTAAATTTGAATTTGGTAGTAATTGCTCCATTTAGACCCCTAAAAATGAACAAATTCATTTTCCTAAAAACTCTGTCTCTAACTTGGATGATATCAACACCAATGATCCTTACTCTTAACGGCTGTTGCTATTTCCGATTATAAAGCTACTAAATTTAACCGCTCAAAGTGGTCTAGAGTCAAAATGATTTGTGGCTAACACATTAAATGCGTGAGGTCTTATGTTCAATTTCTGTTAGGTGCAACCAACCTGAAGTGAACACGTCAACCCTCTGAAAATAAGGAATTTTACCTGGTTTGATCATGTCTGGCGGTATGTTCAAACATCATGGATTAGTCGAATAAAAAGTGAGAAACCATTTTTTTTTTGCCTAGGAGACTCACCTGCGCCGATTCCGGGCTATCCAAAATGATAGTCACCCTAAGATTAGTCGCTTCACAATGTCAATCGAAAACCCAAATAAAATATTAAAAAAAAATACTAGTGTGTCTTGACATGAAAGCTAAAATGACCATTTTCACTTTCTATACGAATCAGAGCACCATCGATTATGAATAAGCGCCCTTTTTTTCAATATGGCTCATGNTTTTTTAATTGGTTTTTGTGTTGAGTTTGTTTTTAGATTGGCTATGATAGATCTTAAAAGTAGGGTTTTGGCTTGAATGACTCGAGAGTGGGTTTTTTGATGTGTGGATGATAACGAAGTGAAATGTGAAAATGATGAGATAGCATAACGCGACACCCTTTAGGATTTTGTCTTATGTGACTACACCCGCTTGCTATAATATTTAAAAAAATTAAACTTTTAATAAAATTTTGTATTGAATTAAAACGTTTATGCACAAAAGTTGCAAAATGGGTATGAATAAACACTTATATGATATTGAAAGTGAAAATGGTGAGAAACCTCGTATATAATGAAATATTTGACCATCAATCACGTCAACAATCAATTGTGTAGAATGAAAACGTCTAGAGTTTATTTAGATTGCCGTGTATATAGCTTTGGCCAAGAATGATACTTAAATGAGTAGGTCGGTAAGTGACTTCATCTAATTCATCTAATGAGAATCAAGTTTTTTTGTGTATTCAGATTTTTAAAAATTTCATCCACTCTTATAGGAAATGTCATCCGTTAAAATCACTTATTAGTTCATATGTAATAAAATCAAGCTATTAACAATAACCCTTAGCGGTGCTTTTAGCAAAACCCATAAAAGATATACATCGTATTAAAGCTCACATTTAAATAGAAAACAATATATTTATGCAAACTTCCAAGAAAAAAGAACATGAATAGTGATATTCGATATTGTATCACTATACTTTATTAATTACAAGATGTATATCGCGCAAAGTGGCGGTTTATAGCGGTAAATAATTATGGGTGCGTTTAGTTGAGAGAAATTCTTCATTTTTCCAAAAAAAATTTCATAAGAAAATGAAAAAACTGAAAATGCGTTTAGTCGCACTTTTTTCCAACAACTTTAAAAAAAAAATGAAATTCTCATTTTCTAAATTTTAACTAAGAAATGGAAAAGCCAATTCTACCATTCTCACTTTTCTCTTTCTCATTTTTTTTCTCAACTCCAAAAAAAGCACATACACCATTCTACCCCTAATCTCTCGTGTCATCCTTCACCGCCGACCGTCGTTGCCACCGCCCGCCGTTGCCACCACTGTCGCAATTTGAGATAATCTTCTTATCATTTTTAAAAAAGAAAAATATAACTCCAACTAAACGGGTTTTTAAAATTCCCAACTCTTCTCTAGAGAAGAAAACTAATTCCCTTCTCAATAAATTTAGAAACTGAAAAAGAGGAAAATTTTTCTCCAACTAAACGGCACCTATACTTGCGAAATCATGTTTCCAGTTCGACCTTCGATGCATTTTTTTAATACAAAGTGTGTGTTTTTTAAATTCAATTTAGTGTGTGTTTTGAAAAAGTTGTCAAATTTATTTGATCAAGTTTAACATGTATTAAGGGATACTTAGGGTAATTTATGCAAACTACATTATATTAGGTTTTCAAGATTCAAGATTTCAAGAATGGCATTCTCTCTTTATAAGTTGTATAGATTAGCTTATACGCTTGCACATATACCCGTATATATACTATTAGAGTTAATATAATATTAATTTTAAACAATTTTTCGTCCTGTAGATGTACGAGGATGTTGATCTTGTTTAATTTTAACTATCGATATTATGTTCTGGATAAGCATGTTTAATAGCACATAATAATCTTCAAATAATATGTGTAGTTATTATATGTATAATCTCGTATATTTATTTTTACATAACAATAACATGTGAGACCGTGCTTTGATTTTGATATTTATATTCTTGTTAATAATAAGCAAGGTTGCAAAAATCATGAATCGGTACTCAGGCGGTCGACCACCATGTAGGGATTAATGCAGGTGGGATTAATCGGTGATTCATCGGATTAGCATTTCGTGCAAGTTTTAAGATTTCAAGATTCAAGATTTCAAGAATGGCATTCACTCTTTATAAGTTGTATAAATTAGCTTATACGCTTGCGCATATACCAATATATATACTATTAGAGTTAATATAATATTATTTTTAAACAATTTTTCGTCCCGTAGATGTATGAGGATGTTGATCTTGTTTAATTTTAACTATCGATATTATGTTCTGGATAAGCATGTTTAATAGCACATAATAATCTTCAAATAATATGTGTAGTTGTTATATGTATAATCTCGTATATTTATTTTTACATAACAATAACATGTGAGATCGTGCTTTTATTTTGATATTTATATTCTTGTTAACAATAAGCAAGGTTGTAAAAATCATGAATTGGTAGTCGGGCGGTGGACCACCATGTAGCAAGCGGGATTAATCGGTGATTCATCGGATTAGCATATCGTGCAAGTTTTGGGTATTTCTTAAGAGTAAACTAAAGATCTTAACTGATTCAAAGCCTTTTATATTCCCAAACCTCAATAAAAGGCTTCAATTCCGATTATGAGGTCCATTGTGCATTATAAGTGAATAAATGATCCCAAAATTAAGTAGAATCCCTAAATTAATATTTTATCAAAAGTTAACCGATTCAGGCGATTCGGCCGATTAGTCCGTTTTTTTACCGTTTCATCCGATCTTTGACCGATTAGGCCAATTTTTGATTAATTAGTGGCCGATTTTTTTACAAGACGGCCCCCCCGCCCCCCCCGCCGATTATCAAAAATCAACAAGGTAGAAGGCCGATTACCTAATAATCACTGATTAATCGGCCGAGTTGGCCGATTTTTGCAACACTTATAATAAGTTTAGCCGAGTTATAACCCGTGCGCAACTTAAACTTATAAAGAGAAATAACATGAGTCAGTATTGATCGCGGATACTCAAATCGACATAAAGCCAACAAATTGTTTGTTTTCGTTTACAACAACTCTTTCAAATCCTTGCCTAAAAATTTTTACAGATAAAGCGCTCTTTAAGGGAATAAATACCTTATCATGAGTAGATATCCAAAAAAAAAAATTATTTTACACCCCGGGTTTACATAATTTTTTATATGCATGTTCAAAATCTAAATGCTGCCAAGTTATTTATTTATTTATTTATTTTTATTTTTTCTTTTGATAAGTAGGAATTTTCATTAATTATATAAATACATTACATCATGATTCACCCATAGATTGACTGAAAGTGGCACATAACCATCGTATACTTCATCTACAATGTCATACAATGCTCTTCTAGCTAATTCATGAGCCACTTTATTCCCGTCACGTCGCACGAAAGACCAAGAACACGAATCAAAGGAGTACCAAAATCATCATATGTAAAGGAAGAGCCACCTGGATAGCCCAAATAATAGCCGCTTCGACCACAATAACCGATGTCGTGTAGGCTACATGTTATTTCCTGCTACTAAAACCGACCAGTTGTGGCACCTCATTACAAAACCAATTCCTGCAACGCCATTTTCGCTTGATATCTCACCATCAGCATTAATGTTTATCACTCTGTTAGATGGAGGGGACCAATGTACCTCACATGGAGCATTATGCGTAACCATATGCTCTTACGAGTGTACATTTGCTCGAGTGAAGTCATTGAACATCCTATATGTCGACAATTTTATTTCATTCGGCCCTATACATTTCCCCATGAGCTTCAGAGTTTCTTGCACACCATATACACCACATAACCATCAATGTAAGATTTAAAGTTTCACTTCCCCTATCCTGAGCTATAGTTATTATTTCCTCAATCGACATTTCTGCACCATGGTCAGTAAAATCACTCATATTCATTCTAGCTCATACATCACGAGCCCAATTGCATAGAAAAAGTGCGTATTTTATGTCTTCCATGGGGCACTACTGACGCGAGTTTCGTAGACCTCACAAGGTAGTTTTAAAATTCTCTAGGAAATGTACCTAACTGTTGTAGTGTAGTATAGGTAAGTTCGGAGGATTGATCGTTCTCTAAGGGAATAGTCTCTCAATAGTTGTGGAAACGTCGAAGTGTATGTCGAGATAGGTCTAGAGGTGAGGGATGATTCTTTTTGTATTT
This sequence comes from Artemisia annua, assembly GCA_014162995.1. Taxonomy (NCBI): domain Eukaryota; kingdom Viridiplantae; phylum Streptophyta; class Magnoliopsida; order Asterales; family Asteraceae; genus Artemisia; species Artemisia annua. The sequence goes on from LBNU01038702.1 coordinate 180,759, forward strand.
TTTTATATGTTATAAAAGCAGATAAAATCTCGGGTTTTAAAAGAGTGGGCGGAATTAGTTACTAGTCAACTAACCCAAAACTAATAAATAAATTAAATTAAAATAATTAAACAAGAAAGGTAAATTGGTGGTAACTTTTATGATAGGAAAAACAGTGTTTACTTAGACATCCTTACTCCTTAGTTATCTCCTACTGATTTGTCGAATTGCAACGTCCTTGTTTTAATTGAAGCGTTGTATTCCTTAATATTATTGGTTGTGGGAGGTGCCCTAGTCCCCAACTCTATGAACATTAGTCTCCCCTAAATCCCTTAAAGTGTATTAAGTTTTCTAGGATCTACAAGCCGCAATTCACACAATAAATACAACAAGAAAAACCAATAGTGCACTCTATTGTTGCGTTTTATAAGATGTTCAAGATAATACATATAAGAATTTAGCCAGTTTTCTTATCCAAACGCGAGGCAATCAATTAAACAAGAGATGACAAATCAACATTCAATAACTATGTTTCATTAGATCTAAGTAAACACCTAATAACTTAAGCTAGCATGTTAAAGTAAAGAGAAGATAAACACATAATCAAACAATACATAGACATATCGAATGATCAAAGGAATAACTTATCTCTATTGAAATATGAAGTTCAAAGCTGTAAAAACCATACAAAAGCAGTAAAAATCGTCTAGAGTTCACCTCTCCAAAGTGTACAAGAATTAATAAAAACATGCGAAAGTATTTATAGATTTACAAATGTGACGGCGTCACTTGCAAAGTGTGACGCCGTCAGCTGGCCTCCAATTAGGGTTTCGTCTTCTTCAAGTCGCCGTTGTGGGATGGCGTCATGTAGGATCTCTGACACCGTCACTTGCAAATTTTGTATGAAATTTTGTCTTCAAATACGCCTGACGCCGTAAGGTTATAATATCTTCAAAATTCTCTAAGGCATCGCTTGATAATTCTGAGCCAAAAATCCACCTCTATTTGCAAGTGACGGCGTCACATTGTAACTTGTGACGCCGTCAGACCTCCTTATCTGACAGAATAAGCAATTTCGCCATTTTTTTCACTTTTTCGTCATTTCAAGCCCAAAACATGCCATTTTTCGTACTTTTCGTCTCAAGTATCTAAAATACGAAAAGATATAATTTAGGGGGATAGTTGATCATATAAATACGATTTTGGCCTTAAATAACCCTTTAAAAAGGTACCAAATAATTCCTCATCAGCTACAATGAACACAACTAAGAGATCCTGGTGCCAAACCTTTAGTCATCATATTACTTACGGTAGATAGTAGGTTCATACTAACTCTCCATGCAAAAATCTTGACCTTACCAGGGATATTTGCTGGCCAGATACACTTTAATGACCACGGCTATCATGCGTTAATAACGAGTCTTTGAAGCCTTCTATGTTCGAGTAGCTATTTTAGGTTTAGTTTCTTATAATAAACTAAAGTTTTAAACTAAGTTTAATTTATATTTAAGCAACATACGTAACTGAGACTTATCTCTAGTAAGAGCATGGGGTGCAGTGGTGCCACTCCCATGCAACCAACGTGGTATCATTTTGGTTTGAGCCAAAGCCAAGCCACTATACCACTCCTCCTGCGCCGTTGACAAAAGGACTGAATTGGCTTGCGCCGATTGGAAAGGTTTGTGGTTTTTGGTAATTGATTTATGTGTTAAGTTTGTGTTTAGATTGGCTATGATGGGTCATAAAAGTAGGGTATTGGCTTGAGTGACTAGAGAGTGGGTTTTTTGATGTGTGGGTGATAAGGAAGTGAAATGGGAAAATGTTGAGATAGCTTAACGTTGACACTCTTTTGGATTTTGGCTTACGTGACTACACCTGCTTGCTCTAATATTTAAAAGATTAAACTTATAATAAAAGTTTGTATTGAATTAAAACGATTACACACAAAAGTTTCAAAATGGGTATGAATAAATACTTGTATGATATTGAAAGTGAAAATGTTGAGAAACCTCATATATAATGAAATATTTGACCATCAATCACATCAACAATCAAACCGTGTTGAATGAAAACGTCTAGAGTTTATTTAGGGTGCCGTGTATATTGGCCAAGAATGATACTTAAATGAGTAGGTAGTAAATGACCTTATCTAATTATATAGTATTCAGTTGTTAATAAATAATACCGTTATTTCTTTACATGTAATCTCTTTTTTTGGTATGTAACCAGAAGAGCATGTTTTTGTATTTGTGAGTCGGTACGTTTAAGTGGTACTAGTTTTAGATCTATGTGCCTATAGGGGGGTTTTGGGACATATTTTTGTTAGATTCGTTTTCGTATGTTGTATATGAACATGGCTAAAAAAATATAAAGTGTTCCGGTAATGAAAAAGGAGTTTCTTGTTGATGCATAATCTGGCGCGGGCTGGATTCAACGACTCTCCTTGCGCCGTTAGTCGTCTTCTCGAGCCCTGAATAGACCTGTCAACAAAGAGAACCCGTTAGGAGTGGACCCGAGGCCGTAGCCCCGGATCCACCTCCGACGGTCAAGTCAGTCATCGATGCGATGTAGCATATATGAGTTAGGTTTAGGGTAACCTGTTATGAGATAATGAATAAGGGGATTCCAGCCATGTATTTATAGGCATGGATTAGGGTTTAGGCGTAGAGTGGGCCGCTGTCTTCTTGCCGGCCTGGCCATTGTTCTAGCGCGGGGCCAGACTATACGTCCACAAAGCCCCCCAAGTTCTAGTGAGACATATGTGGCGTGCTATAGATGCTAGGAACCTATGTTCCTGTTCATGGCCGCGTAGGCCCAAAATAACGTGACGTATGACCATGTTGTGCGCAACTTGTGTTTCACATGGAAGGACCTATACTGCGGCAGCCCAAATGCGACAGTGCGGCAACCTGTGCGATTGTGATGTGTACTTACAAAGGGAAAGGTGGATCTCGTATGCTGCATCCTGGGTAAGGACTACCTTTGTACCAGTACGGATGGCAACATGGCGCGACAGAAGACGTGTTCTGGTGCAGAAGGTGCGGACGTTGTCGCGCGACAAAAGTGCGCGTGGTTGCGCGACAAAAGTGCGCGTGTCCGCGACAAAACAATGCGCGCGTTGTGCCGAACATTACACCCCACCTTTTACAAGCGCACAGAGGACGTCTCCCTTTACGGGGGGGCGGCGGCGGGTGCCTGTATTCATAGTGAACAGTTTGGCGAACTCATGGCGCCTTATTCTGCCTGAACGGACATTGTGTTACTCCTGCCTCATTACAAATACCTGCCTGTGGAGTAGATTTCGTAGCTGACATTGTTTGCCATGTTATCGCGTCTAAGATAAAAGTCGGTCCTGGCGTGAATCGTGGCGATAACGGGCATATGGTGTTGTAGTGTAATTAGAGCCTGGTAAAATGTAGCGTTTACAAATTGAAGATTTATGTAAAATCTTCCTATATGGATTATGTATTTTAATAGGGTATGTTAGGATACTTCATCTTCTGTTTTAGGAAGCATTTTATGACTAGTTAGTATATTTCTCAAAAAAACTACATGATTGACAAACAAAATATTTAAATGCGAACATGATTCTATTAATATCTCTTTGCATTAAAATGTAAATCATTCTGCGAATCGGCTACAACATTACATGTAATAACTCTGTAATATGAAAGTAAATACATGCATTAGCGCGAAGCCAAATATTATATATCAATCGTTTCTTGCATATGTGTCCATTTTACGATGGTATCCAAATCCATCATCCGTTAGTGCTGTTTTTAATTTTGCCTATTAGACTATCTTAAAACTTACATTGTAAAGTGAAAAATTACAACTCTGGCGATACGTATGCTAATCTGCGCAATCTACTGTGTACAAAAGTTACGATGGTATGTTTGCATTTGAAGTATTTTTTTTTCTTGTTTTATTATTGCATCTTCGAAGATAAGTCATAAATGGCATTTTAGCATTCATCATGCGGACTATTATGACTGGTCTCAGCGAGAAACCAACAGGTATTGTCACACAAGCTAGTCCACTTGTGAATGGCTAACTAACAACATAAACCCTGAAAGCTTAGACCATGATGCAATGTATCCTTGGAGAGTACAGTGTTTCCCCGGGGTCGTTTATGTCCCAGCGACGGTGTGAAAAATTGTATTTTGGAAAAACGTTTTGGGATGAGTGATTTGGGAATAGTAACCAGAATAAGAATTGGCATTGATTTTACACTACTGATTGCTTGGAATTGAAAATGGAGAATGCACAATTACGAATGACAAAATATATTGGTAACAACAAAAGGCAATTGTATCTCGTAAGCACCAAGGGTACAAGGAATTTAATTATGTGTTAACTCCTCGCAAACGCCAATATGTGGGACCGTAGAATTTATAGACAAGTTCTAAAACTTCTGAGGTTGTTATGTTTAAATGAAATTTTGAAACTTTTAATCTTAAAGAAAATTACTAAATCTAAAAAGAAAAATATTTTTATTAATATTATACTAATTTACATATTAACTATTTAATATAAACTATTTTTAAATTTACTTAAAAACTATTTCATATTAATCCTAAAAAGATTTTTATTTACAAATTTAACTTAGAAATTACAAGATCTATTTTTCTAAAAACCTAAAATGACTTAAAAATATTTATAAAAATTAAGAAAATTTTGTCTTTTGTTGGTTTTTTTAAATTAAAAACTCGTGACCTCATTAGACTCTAACGTTTGAGGATGATCGCAGTTGACCACGGCTTTGTCTGCTGCGCCTCATGGCAGATCGACTTAGCATCTGGTGCCTGTATGTAACAGTGCGGCTCATGGCGGCCAAATCTGCGAAGATGTCGTACGCATGCCTAAAGCGGGTAGATTTACGTGAACTGCGATTGTTCGCGTCTAAAAGATAAAGTAGGGTCCGATCGTGCGAACTTGGCGCGTGGCTTAGGTAAAATCGTGTTTACCCAAATTAGAAGATTATGTAAAATCTTTGAATATTAAAGATATTAGGATATATATATCTTATTATTTTATAACACTTTTGTATGAATAAAATATTCCCTTTAAAAGAGAATAATTCGAGACAATATTATTTTATTTTATTTTTGGTTCCATTTCTTGATAGTATATTATTCTCTATATATCAACTTTTGGAAAAAGAAAGTAGACTTGCATGGAGATGCATACTTTGGACGGTACGNTGCGCACTGGGATTGCGATTGTGATTGTCTTACAATGGTGAAGGTGGATCTCGTATGCTGCATCCTGGGTAAGGACGTACCTTTTGTACCAGTAGCGGTGCAACATGGCGCGACAGAAGACGTGCTTCTGTGGCAGAAGTGCGCGTTGTCCGCGACAAAAGTGCGCGTGGTGCGCGACAAAAGTGCGCGTTGTCCGCGACAAAAATGCGCGTTGTGCGCGAACATTACACCCACCTTTACAAGCGACAGAGGACGTCTCCCCTACGGTAAGGTGGTGCGAATATTTAAATCCGTCTTTGTACCGGGCTTGCAATACCTCTTACGTACGATATGCTTCCAAATATACCTGCGTGACGCGTACGGAAACAGTAGTAGGATATACCCTGGTAGCCCCCCAAGTTTGATGGTGCTACTCGTGTAGGAGCATTAAACTTAGTTATTCAAATCTTGAGAAACACTTAATGCAAATATTAAAAGTATATGCCGCGAATCGCAACATACAAAACTTATTGAAGTAAAAAATTAGCGCGAAGCAATATATAGCACATAGCATACGAATTACACCTATCGTGAGGTTTTACAAACTACATAAAAAAAGTAGCGCGTAGCTAATCTGCGAACTTAGTACGCTCATGGCGATTGATTGATTTTTTTTTTCTGTTTTATTATGATAAAAACAATGGCGCGGATGGATGTACCGTAACCGCGACTAATAGTTTTTTTCGCACGCATAGACGCAGATAGATGTATCGTGACCGCATAGACTCTAACGTTTGAGGATGATCGCAGTTGACCACGGCTTTTGTCTGCGTGCGCTCATGGCGATCGACTTAGCATCGTGGTGCCTGTATGTAACAGTGCGCTCATGGCGCCAATCTGCGAAGATGTCGTACGCATGCCTAAAGCGGGTAGATTTATCGTGACTGCGTTGTTCGCGTCTAAAAGATAAAGTAGGTCCGATCGTGCGAACTTGGCGCGTGGCTATAGGTAAAATCGTGTTTACCAAATTAGAAGATTTATGTAAAATCTTTTGAATATTTAAAAGATATTAGGATATCTTTTTTAATTTGTAGAAAATATTCTAAAACAATATGCACAAAAAATATGGACCATGCGTCTTATCTCTTTTCATTAAAGAAATCATTTGGTACCATGTACGGTAAAGAAATCATGCATATATCGTTTCTTGTTTCCTTTGTCCAATCAAAGCAACAGTAATCTAGTATTTTGCTTTGACTTTTCAAACTTTGAAAGTGAATTACAAACAAGAATTTACTAACGTGAAAAATACGAAACTTGTTTAGTATTCGATCGTATACTATTTTAGCATTCGATCATGCGGACTATTTGACTGGTCTCAGAACCAACAGGTATTGTCACACAAGCTAGCCACTTGTGAATGGCTAACCGTAACAAATAAACCCTGAAAGCTTAAGACCAGATGCAATGTAATCCTGGAGAGTACAGTGTTTCCCCGGGTCGTTATGTCCCAGCGAGGTGTGAAATTGTATTTGGAAAAACGTTTTGGGCATGAGTGATTTGGGAATAGTAACCAGAATAAGAATTGGATTGATTTTACACTACTGATTGCTTGGAATTGAAAATGAGAATGCACAATTACAGATATGACAAATATATAACACAAAATGCAATTAAGCAAAGTACAGGGACTAAAAGTGACAACTTCTAAACTACAGGGGCTAAAAATGACAAGTTCTAAACTTCAAGGGTGTAAAATGAAAATTTTGAAACTTTTAATCTTAAAGAAAATTAAAATCTAAAAAGAAAATATTTTATTAATATTATATTAATTTAATATTAATTATTTAATATAAACTATTTTAATTTAATTAAAATCTATTTAAACTAATTCTAAAAGATTTCTATTACAAATTTAACTTAGAAAATTACAAAATTATTTTCTAAAAACCTAAAATGACTTAAAATATTTATAAAAATTAAAAAGAAATATTTTTGTCTTTTTGTGGATTTTTTATAAATTAAAAACTTAATTAATATTTAAAACCTAATTAAACTATTTAAAAGAGAAAAATGAGAAAATGAAAAAGGAAAATTATAAAATTAATTTTTACAGATTCTAATTAATGTGACAAAGCTAGAAAAATTATAAAAATGAAAATTATATTAAATATTAACAACTATGCTAATTTCTTTTTGGTTTTTCCAATTAAACTGTTTTAATTAAAATTAAATCTAAGAATTACCAAATGAACAGTAAAAATTCTAGAAAAATTACTACAAACTTAAAATCATGCAAGGATTACAGGAAAAATATAAAAAAGTACTACTGTAGAACAAATTTATACAGATTTAATTTAATTAACAGTTTTAATTAATTACTAAATAAACTAATATTAAATCTAATAAATACTAAATGGCAAAAGAAAATTCTGAGAAAATTATTACAACTACTTAAGGTGACAAACTAATTTAGAAAATTATAAAAACAGGATATTACTTAACAAAATTTAAAAAGAGAAAATAGAAATTAAAAATGTTAAATAGAAACTATCACTTTTATTAAAAAGTGATGATTTTTGAAATTTTCTTTTTGAGACTTGTTCTAACACTGAAAATGAACAACTTTTGTAAAAACACTTTTTATGAAGCTTAAAAATAAGCACTATGCAAGCTTAATCTCTTGACAGTTTGACTTTGGTCAAACTAGCAATGCAAAAGCTAAAAATAAGCCACACAGTGATCACAGATTATTGAATAAGCTACAAACAACTTATATAAACATGAAATAAGCCAAAGATACAAGAAAAGCACAATGAATAAGCCAAAAAGCACAAATAAGCAATCACAATTGCCACAGTAACAACCAGGCCTGCAAGTTTTTCTAGGGGAGATTAAGCTAGGGGCAACACTGCAAAAGCTTAAAATAAGCTTGGAACCAACAAGCCAGCTGGGTGAGCTTTTGATAGAACCAAAATTCACCTTATAGGGCCCACTAATAAGCTCTGTGGGACCCTTGGAAGCTGGGTGTGAAGAGTCAGTGTATACTGACTCTTTGCACACAGTGGTAATGGCCAAACAAAATGGGACTAGCAGCCCTACCAAATAAGCTCTAAATTACAAATTAAGCTTTGAACTATGAAGTATGGTTGGTTGGCTTTCTAATAAGCTAAAAATCAAGAGGTGGGACCCACTAATGAACTCTGTGCACTCTTGTGAATTTGGGTGATAAACTGTGCACAGGGGAAGTCTATGAAAAAGTCCTATTTAAAAGCTAATGAAAAAGCAGTATGAAAAGTTCTAAAATGAAAAACAATTATTGGCACAAGTAGCTGACCAAAAGGGCTTTCTAAATCAACAAGAATCACAAGCCAAGACTAACTTTTTAAGATTGTGCAAGCTTATGAACTTTGGTAAAAGCTGTGACACAGGACACTTTTTGAAAAACTATCTAAGAAGAAGCCATCAAACAAGCAGTATAAAAGCTGGATAAAAATTAAATAAAAATACCCTAATGAAGCTTAGCAACAAAATATTAATACCCTACAAGCTTTTAACCTAATTCACAACAACAAGATCACAATTAAATTAACTATTTTATTCAAGAACCTTTTTCTGTCAAATTGACTTTTTTGATTTTTACACTAAGGAGGTGTTTCCCTTTTTCCTTAGCTAAGGATTTATGTGGGTCTCACGTCTCTCCAAGCCTCTTATCGGGGAGGATGTCATTTTTCATCCCTTGTGGATATAGACCATATAAAGGATTTTTATGGGCCCTACTTAAAAAAGTAACATTATTAAATATTAAGTGTGTCCAATCTCTTAACTAAGGGAAAAAGTAAACAACCCCTAAGTTGACTTTGGTGAACTTTGAATCAATCTAGCTTACTGAATATGTTATATTATGCTATTTTAAAGTTATCCTAAGCTTGATTAACAACTTTTAAACACAAATTATGAAAATGGACCACAAACTCTTAACAGATTACAAGAAAATGGGGTTTAACTATGATTTTGACTTTTCTCTGAATGAACCAAAGTTTTTATGTTTGTTCTGAGATGTTTTAGTCCTAAGTAGCATGCACCAAACAAGAACAACAACACATGAACACTAGATCACACTTATCTCAGTAAAACCAAACAAGCCTTAAACTGTATTAGATTTTGATTTTCAATGAGTTTATCTTGTTTAATCCACAAACTTGATTCCACTTCACTAATTATGCTACCTTAAACTGATTTTAGCACAAAAACACTGGTTTTAACCACAATTACTCAAGATGATCACAGATTCAATTTTGACAGTGAAAATGAGATTATGATCAATATTGAAAATCACTTAACAATACCAAGATTTTAAGCTATAATACCACTAATGAACACTGAATAAGCAC
>LBNU01038702.1:204287-234386 GCA_014162995.1 Artemisia annua
GTCATTTTTCTTGGGGTTGCAAATCTCTCAAAATCCCAACGGCATCTTCATCAATCAATCCAAGTATGCTGCTGAAATCTTGAAGAAATTTGAATTTGAATCATGTGACTCAGTCGACACCCCGATGGTAGAGAGATCAAAACTGGATGAGGACGTTGTGGGGACTCCAGTTGATCAAACTAAGTACCGCAGCATGATTGGATCCTTAATGTACCTCACAGCCAGTAGGCCAGATCTTCTATTTGCCGTTTGCATGTGTGCTCGTTATCAATCCAGACCTACCAAAAAGCACTTAAAAATAGTCAAAAGAGTCTTCAGGTATCTTCAAGGGACTATTCACATGGGTCTCTGGTATCCTAAAGACACTGCTATGGCTCTCACTGCCTACGCTGATGCTGATCATGCTGGGTGTCAAAATACACGTCGAAGTACTTCAGGTGGTGCTCAATTTCTAGGAGATAAGCTTGTTAGCTGGTCATCAAAGAGACAATTGAGTACGTCGATCTCCTCCACTGAGGCTGAATACATTGCCATGTCATCTTGTTGCGCTCCAATCCTATGGATGAGATCGCAATTGTCTGACTATGGTTTTGATTACAACAAAATTCCGATGTACTGTGACAACAAAAGTGCAATTGCTCTTTGCTGCAACAACGTCCAGCACTCCAGATCAAAGCACATTGACATTCGACATCACTTCATCAGGGAACAAGTGGAAAAGGGGATTGTGGAATTGTACTTTGTGAGGACAGAATTTCAGCTAGCTGACATCTTCACCAAGGCACTACCCAGAGAACGGTTTCAATTCATTCTCCCGCGTCTTGGAATGAAGAGTATTACTCCTGAGTCACTCAAAAGTCTTCAGGAAGAAAGTGACGAGTGATGGATTCGCTTCACATATCCTTGTACATATTCTTTAAACCAAAAAGAAAATACAAAAATATAAAACCTAGAAAAACCATAAAAATCTGAAAAACACAAAAATACCAAAAATAGTTTCACCCTAGGCATGCCTTCTGCTTATCGATAACATTTAAGATTCTAGAAATGCCATTCAATAATGGCACGGAATATTAAATGAAGCTCAAGCAGAAGTTATATTAACTGGTTAAAACATGTCATATCGGCTTGCTATTACTTCAGATAGCAATCTACTCTTATCTTTGAGGAAAACATGTCGCCAAAAAGACGGTTGTTCCTCTCACCCGCTGAAGTTCACTCGGGCATGGATTATTTTATATCCATGTTTCTTCGAAATGATGTACGTTTCAGTGCATCACTTCTAGTAAAAGAATAGAAGTCTTCTTTCATCCCAAAATCTCTCTCTTTTAATGATTCTTCAAGAGAGCTTTTGTGGTTTACAAGGTGGCTATTGGACTTAAATTTTCACAAATACCTTGCCGCTCAACTTAATGACTACACCTCTTTAAATAGAAAATGGGTCATTAATTGAGGGGGAGCGTATTTGCCCAAAATTTTTGCACCTTTAAAAACTTTGTGCACCAGCAGCAGTGAAAAAGTGTCTCAAAATCAGTACATGTTAAAATTTTACCACATTTTCTCCCATTTTTTCTAAACTCATTTAAATCAATTGGGATCACAAAATCTCAAATGATTTGAAACCTTTTTGATCGGGGAGAGAATATGATTTAAATATGAAATCTGATTTAAAATGTGATGTTTTTGGACTATAATGTACGCTCTCCCATATGTGCTAAAATTTTTAAGGTTTTTAAATTTTTAAACTTAAACCAATGCACATATTGAGGGGGAAAAAATGGTTTGTGATGAATAAAAGGTTTGGCATCCCATTTGAGCGTGGCTCAGATTTGACTCATGAATTGACGAAACACAAACGTTAGAATTCGAAAGGATTTATCCAAGTAGAAAGTACCATTTCGAGAAGCTCTTCTTAGATGTATACTTTGACGGGTCTAACTTCCTTTTTAAGGAATGTTAACAACTTCAAGTTAGTTATTAGGGCTAGTTATCACCTAAAAGCTGATAATGGATCCCTTTAACTAAGCAACGTAAACGTGTCCCTAGGGTATATGTCTATTAAGAGTGGATCAATTCAAAAGTGCAACTCACCCCGACATGTGCAAATTTCAATCAAAAACCTATGAGCACATGTTAAGGGAGAGCATTTGAAAAAACTGCAAAACTCTCAAAGTGTAAACAAAATGTGTTTCTTAATCATAAACACTTTAAGAGAATTTTCAATGATTTGGTTAAATGGCGATTGTGGAAAGATACCAAAAGACCGACCAATTTTACATTAATGCATGGAGTTATAAGGATGGTAAGGTTAGGTATGTGCTCCCATGATCCACCAGAACTGGAGGGATCTTCCTAGGGACAATCCAATAGATAGAATAGAAGTCCTTAGGATTAATTGAAAAAAAAAAAGAGGAAAAAAGTGAGAACGGGAAGAGTGCCAACTGAGATTGAGCTAGGACTGGAACAAACCCAACAAGGTTCTAGTAATGAAGTCTCGGTAAGCACTGAAGTGGTTGAAGAATTAAAAAGAATGAAATGAGAAAGGGTGAAAAGAAATAGCCCTCCAATTATTCAACCTTAGGGCAGAAACCGGGTTCAATTCATATGCCACTGATTGTTACTTAAGTAACATTGGTATTGAAGACAAGACGTCATGGACCCAGTGACGCACTGCACTAAACCTCCCAACCACTCAAGTTCTCTCAAAAGAGCTTGTTTCATTCTCACGGGGAACCCTGTGCAATGTATCGACCGCTCATTGCGAGCTATGTTGATACCTAAACAGGAGACGCCTCCCCAGTCTCCAGGAGCGGATCAAAATGCACTATTGAGTCTAGAGCCAAAGAGATCATCCATAAATCTCACTAGGACACACTTCTAATATGCTTATTGTTTCACACAATGTGGAAAGTAAGACAAAATATTTAGAGTCCTACGCATTATCCTTGTGGTATTGCCAGAACATCCGAGTGATATGAAAATATTCACGATGGAGATGAAAATCCTTCTAGAGCGAACATCACACAAGCTCTTGCTAGGTGACATGTGAGATCCTGCAAGGATCAAGCTTGTGAAAACTGGAAAGCAACGATGGTGCGATTCACAAATGAATCAAACTTGTTCCAGGGAATGAATTGACGAATATTTTTTTGAAAAAAAAACCTTCGATGTGCTTAACATTGATTTTCTAGCACATCGACTGCGCACAAATTTTCAAACAAAAGTATTTATGATTGAAATATGATCCTGCTTACAAAACGGTCGTCGTGTTACCAAAAATTCTTTATCGGGTAATACGAGACTGCTTTTTCTCGTAAAACGATCTCTCATCAATCAGTGAATCTCAATTCACTGATTCACTCATTCCGCGTTGTCTACTTTGAGACGCTCCAGTTTGAGAACGGCTAGCACAGCTGTGAACCCTGTCAAGGAGATTCTTCGGAATTCTACCTGATCACAGGCAGTAGAAATACTGATCAACGGGGAACCGTGGTTCTTGCAACCCTATTCGACGAGAGTGAACAAAGACACTTTCGTTTTATTGCTAACTGTTTTATGCAGGAACAAATGGCGGTTGCAGTTGATGGTCGATGAGGCATTTTGGATACAGCAGAACAAAAGATGTCAATTCATGGCCGCATGCTCACAATGCCAACTCATTCTCTATAAAGATCACGAATGATAAGGGACTCACAAAGTCTCTTAAAATAGAAGAATGTGAGCATGCCGGCCCAAGAGTCACAACCTCACATGACGGTAATATAACAAAGGATGATTTGGAGATTTACGGTGCCTGATGATCTCAAAAGAAAGCTCAAAGATCACACAAGTCAAAGGAACTTATGATCAAAGATGGTCACTACATCACATGGAGACATTTCTACTCAAAGATGACTTGAAGGTACTAATTTGGATGATGAACTCGAAGCTATGTCAAAGATCATCCTACTCATCAAACAAGTCATCTCGAGTCCGCTGCTCAAAGCACAAAGTTCGTTACACTGAAGAATCAACAACTGCGAGCTACAAAGATATTGACAAAGATCTTAATGTTGGACTTCAAAACTTAATTTCTGGGGTGACCTCCCTTAGGGGGAGATTGTTAGGAATACGTTTTTCTGATTGAAGATTCGGTCACCCCAAGTATTGTTAAGCATCATGTAGCTCGTAGTATTTAATGTATTAGTTATAAAGTAGTATAGTATTAGTTAGTATTCGTGGTGTCGGGTCGGGTCTTTTACCCTCTGTCAGCCTGCTCCACAGCCTAGTAGAGGCATTCATCCGCTTGTAAGTATAAATACCTTCTCCCACCAAGGGAGAAGGTTGGACCTTTCATCAGTAATACATATTTCTCTTGTTCTTTCTCTCTCTAAAAAGGCTCCCACTTCTTATCTTTCTCTCTCTAGTTTTCTTGTACCATTCGATCAATTAACCTCAAGAACCAACCATGTTATGTTTATGACTATCCTACAGCTATTCTGTTGGTGAGGGTGATGAGAGTGAGTGTGTAATATGTATAAGTGTATTTGAAGAGGGTGATGAGACCCGGGTTTTACCTACATGCAAACACGTGTTCCATGTCGCGTGTATTGATATGTGGTTTAGCTTGTGGAGCCGACCTATTACAAGCTATATGGGTTTAATTTTTATTATATTTTTTTTATCTTTATATACATAATCTTATTATTTTCGACAAAATATCCAACTTATTTTCTATGATTTCTTGATTTAGGTTGTAGGTGTTTAAAAAATATTGCTATTCGGATATCCGAAAATTTGATTAGAATTTATTAAAAAGTTGGGTTTTATGCGATGTTAGTTTTGGAACTCATATACAAGTTTTCCAAAAATTATAGGTATTTGGATATTCGGATATATAAATCGTTATCCGAAATTTCAGATATCCGAATTGAAAAAACTTAACTAAAATAATGGGTCAAGTTTCAAGATAATCACGATAATAACTAGTAACCATCAACAAAAAGCCTCATTGTTTACCTATCTCTATCCAAACACCACGTTCACAATATACATACTAAAAACTAAACTTAACAAAACAAGTTAAAAACGCGTGAATATACCCATAAACAGTTGACAGGCTAGGAAAGAACAACCAACTGGTATAACGACTCAGACTATTGTTCATTTGATTAGCTAATCATTTTGTGTAAAATACTTTTTCCCTCTTATTCCTAGCCTCTCTTCTTCATTATAACTGTTGTAACAAACATTGAGCTATAATTCGAACTTGATAATCCATTTCGATAGTTCCTGTTTAGTTCAAGCGATTCTTCGAGTAATCCTAGAATTGCTACATATCACAACCACCTCATGTCTCGATTCCTCCTCACCACCAAGGGCGGAACTATGTAGGGGAAGGGGAGGGTCCCGGCCCTCCCAAAATTTGCGGCACCTTAGTCTAAATATTATAGGTTTTAAGGGTAATTTAGTTGAGGTTACAAACAAATCTCCGATTCGGCCCTCCCAAAATAAATTCGGCCCCCCCAAAAAAAAACGTTCAAGTTTTGCCACTGCTCACCACTACCACCACCACCACCACAAGAAGTTGACAACATCACCGGCGGCGACAAAACCCTAATCATCCTTGTAGTTTACTGCAGATGGAGCGCACCAGCACCAGCACCAAGGGGTCTCAGGAAGAGGATACTAGAGAGACTGCCAAGAGAGAGCTACTCTGTTGGTGAGTGTGAGGGTACTGAGAGTGGTGAGAGTGAGTGTGTAATATGTATTAAGTGTATTTGAAGAGGGTGATGAGACCCGGGTTTTACCTACATGCAAACACGTGTTCCATGTCACGTGTATTAACATGTGGTTTAGCTTGTGGAGCCGACCCATTAAAAGCTATATGGGTTTAATTATTATTATTATTTTTATATACATAATTTTATTATTTTTGACAAAATATCTAACTTATTTTGTAGGATTTCTTGATTTAGGTTGTAGGTGTTCAAAAAATATTCCTATTCGGATATCCGAAAATATGATTAGAATTTATTAAAAAGTTGGGTTTTATGCGATGTTAGTTTTGGAACTCATATACAAGCTTTCCAAAAATTATAGATATTTGGATATTCGGATATATAAACCCGTTGTCCGAAATTTCAGCTTTCCGAATTGAAAAAACTTGGCTAAAATAATGTGTCTAATTTTAAGACAATCACGGTAATAACTAGTAACCATCAACAAAAAGCCTAATTGTTTACCTATTTCTATCCAAACAACTACTGTAAGTCTATGTATAAGCCAAAAAGGTGGAAACCAAATACACCTAAATCTTTGAACCTTTGAAGAGTGAAAAGAGGTCCATTAGCATTGAAAGTATGAGCAGTGGGCCAGCGGCCGTCCTATAAGGTTGGGTCAAGTTTATTGGGCCTTAAATTACAGTGACATGCTAATCCCGTTAACAAAACTATTTCTCCGTATTTTTAATTTTTTGAATTCTGCATTCTGAAAACTTAACATTNAAGACAACTTCCTTTTTTTAAACCAAAAATACAAAAAAAATGAATAACAATAAATAAAATTAAAAAAAACATACATATACAAATACACAATTAAAAAAAATTGTTTACTCATAAAAAAAGTTATTTTAGAAAAAAAAAAATACTAATAATAATTACTTCGACGAAAGCAAAAAACAATTTTACATAACAACATTACTAACTACAAAAAACGACACACAAAACAAAAAAAACACAAAATAAATAAGCCCCGCCGCAACGCGCGGGCTTACCCCACTCGTTTCTATCCAAACAACTACTGTAAGTCTATGTATAAGCCAAAAAGGTGGAGACCAAATACACCTAAATCTTTGAACCTTTGAAGAGTGAAAAGAGGTCCATTAGCATTGAAAGTATGAGCACTGGGCCAGCGGCCGTCCTATAAGGTTGGGTCAAGTTTATTGGGCCTTAAATTACAGTGACATGCTAATCCCGTTAACAAAACTGTTTCTCCGTATTTATAATTTTTTGAATTCTGCATTCTGAAAACTTAACATTGAAAAAAAAAAAAAAAAAAAAAAAAAAAAAAAAAAAAAAAAAAACCGTGTTTAGTTATATTAGTTTCAACAAATAACCAAAAATCTTGACTAAAAATGGAATAGGCCAAAAATTATACAATGTGAAGTATAATGATTGCAACCTTTTATATTGTGCTATAATATGAGTTGGTGTTTGATATACTTTAAACAATGCACTAGAGTTTTTAGATGGTTCTATACCCTAAGTTTAACTAGATTATAGTCAAATATTCAATTTTTACTAATCATTATAGAAAATTGAGATCATAGTAAAGGTTGGCAAGTTAGAAAATCCAAATAATGGAAAATGTGGGAGAACTAGTGACAAAAACTACTGGTTAGATTTGTTTAGGGGAGGTTGCATTTGTCACCTTTGCTTGATTAGAGTTATAAGATTTATGCCTTCCATTGAAATCAATGTTAGCTTAATTGACTTGTATGCCGCCCAAGTTATTAACAATTTATGGTTATGTTGAAAAAGTTACCATATGATCGTGCCAGGTCCCCTCTAGAGTAATTCACATTCCTAGGTTTTTGACCAGTCGGCCACATTTCGTGTGTTCCTAAACTACCTACACTTTCATAAGATTATCCAAATTATACTTGGTGGTAAGATGAATGAAACTGGGTCAAAAGGGGTTCAGGTTCGGGTCAGGGTCATTTTGGGTACAATCCAGGACCAAATTTTTTGTCCATTTTAATCTTTTTCGAATGAAGTTATCTTAGAAGTTAAGTTCACTTAGCAACTAATTTGCCGTTTGGGCGTTTGGCCTGTTGCTCCATCTGTTAGCTAGTATCTTTGAATCAATCCTTATTAGTAAAAACACGAGACTTAAATTGACTCATTTATTTGTAAAGTAGTTGAAATTTTCGTCTCCTAAACATGAAAACTATGCTAATAAGGAAGAAACAAGTATAACACAAAAAACACAGGAACTGGTACTGTGCAAAAGAATCAAAAGAAACGAACGGTTTGAGCTTAACGTTACTGAATGAATAAAAGTTTCAGCCAAATATGACACTAATGTTTCATATCTATAAATACGGAGTATTCACATAGCAAAGATCGTACATAATATATAGATGAAACAAACACAAAACTGCAAAGCTCTTCTGACAACACCATCCACCAGCAACTCTTGTATACCATACGTAAAGTGAAACATACCCGATAAATGCACCAGGCTTCTTCGAGGAAAAATCAACTATGGACGGTCACTTCAGCAACATATGCAAGATAGGTTCCATATACGAATCAAAGCTCATATATATGAAGTAAGCTACGTGTGCAGCGAATTTGTGTTTATACACGCCCATGAAGAATCCTCAACTCCATAAACTGGCATAAAGCTAATGCCTTTATGCGGACGTGAAAACTGAAAGAAAACAAATAACACAAATATGAGAAGAGGTAAAATAAATTTGTAAGTTGAAGAAAAGAATCTATGAACTTGCAGCATCTAATGCTCCCAACTATAATTTTCATTCGAAACTGTAAAACCACCTGTTGCTGCACGAAACAGTGTTTGGATGCGCTTCTCTTTGAGTTGGGATAAACAGATAATCGTTCAAGTATTCAGGGAGCTTACATGTATAATGACCCTTGTATAACCATAAAAGCAGAATTGTTGTAGCTACTCTAAAAGTGATTGTTTGACCCCTAAATAATTACTATAACTGCACTGTAACTGAACATTGGAATCTGATTTTCTGCGACTTGCAAAGGCAAAATAAGATAAATACTTCCAAAACACAACGTCAAATATGATATTAGAATACATAATACCCAAAAAGGCTCATGAAATTAAACGAAACATAGCAAGAACTATAGCTAAAAAAGAATCAGTGTTAACTAGGAACTTTTGTGCAGAGCAAATTGAGCGATTACTCTATGATCTTGGCTGAACTAAATTCCTAAATGAAGATAAATGATTTCGAATAAATTAGACAGTAATGCACTTCTATACTTTGATATAATTTGAAGGCATAATAACCATTCCAAAGTAAGACATCACATATGAATATCGAGAATGGAGTTTAGAATATAACTACAAACATTACATCACGAAGTAAACCAAGGAATGTATATATTGCGTTGGATTAAAAAGTGATGACGTGATATCAAATAATCAAGAAATAGTGTTTGAATGTGTGGCAAATATACATACTAACTAAGAAAGGATGCACATTTCAAATGACCCATAAATAAGAGTCAGTTTTGTTGCAGCGACTCCCGATCCAACACTGATTTATTTGACCCAATAATCAGAAGACTCGGTTAAACTACTAGAAACTATATAATCACATTCAAATCGCAATAACAAACACCCCCCTTAAGTTGACTTTTTCTTCATATCTTATGAACATCAATAACAACATTAACAAAATAAAGTTCAACTTTACAACTAAATTTCATCAATATGAATACCTTAAAAGGAGTTCATCTCAAGACAATAAGTCTTTCCTTTAACCAACATCCTAGCTGCAGTCCGATAAGGCTCCTCAAACTCCTCAAACTCAACCCACGACCCATCATTAACCTCTTTCGACCCCAACTTATCACTAGGCCTAATTGACAACAAAGTAGCCCCTTTAAGCACACTCCCGTCACTCAACTTCAAATACGGCGCATACCAAAGCTTTATACTCAAAGCAGGAACCATCGTCCTATTAGAAGACAAAGATACTGACAATGGCTTTACTCTCAACTCATCCATCTCTTCCTTATTCATACGTAACACACCTTGTCTATCTACATCACTCAAAACCAACTTTTTTAACGTCTTATGCTCATCTATAATCTCTCTTAGCAAATAATGCCTTGCAGATGCCGCAATCAAAGTGCTTATAGTCCATACCACACGCATCTTTAATCTACCATTAGTATAAAACGAGTCAGATATACTCCCATTATTATCATTATCATTAACCTCGTCCTCCTTCAAATTTTTAATAACTGATGATGCAGCCAGCATCATGCAGCTATGGAGGGTGGACCCAAAGTCCGCTCTCCATTTAAGTAAAACCTCGTCCTCCATATCTAATTCACCTTTTGGTAATTCAATAGTAAGTTCTCTAACATCCTTAAAGTTTCTCAAAACATGTGTTGGAGAATGATGCTTTTGTTGCTTGTGATCCACGTTAGCATGCATGGGACGTAAAAAGTTACTAACCGAACCAAACATTTGTCTTAGGATGTTTGTAACTGAAAAGGGTAAAAAGTTACTAACTGAACCAAACATTTGTCTTAGGATGTTTGTAACTGAAAAGGGTAAAAAGTTACTAACTGAACCAAACATTTGTCTTAGGATGTTTGTAACTGAAAAGGGTAAAAAGTTACTAACTGAACCAAACATTTGTCTTAGGATGTTTGTAACTGAAAAGGGTTTATAGGGTTTTGTCGTGTTGTTGTCGGATATGACACAGTCGACATGTATCATGATGTTTTGTACTTGTGGAATAAGTGAGTAGAATCTTTTTGAAACGACACAACATTTTCCTAAAGACTTGACGTCTTTAACGTTGTTGAAGATTACTAAGAGGAGGGAGTCTGGTAGGAGGTCAAAGTGGTCGACAGTGGCCGCTAACGGCGGTTGTGGGTGGTTTGTGGTGGTGTTATCTTGCCGGAAAAATGACGTCATCACCGGGAGATAAAGATTTGGAAATGGTGTAGAGAAGGAGAACTCTAGAAGAAGTTTTTATAGATGATATGAAAATATCTTCTTTGGTTTTAAAGAAAACAATGTTGTGTTTACTTTAGTTAAGACAAGTTATATGGACTTTTGTTAAGTTAATACGTAACATGCATTTTTTGAATTTCTTAGTTTCCAAGTACTATTTTAGGAAGAAGACTATAGACTATAGTATATTCTAAAAATATTAAAAATACACTAAAATTCTTGCACATAATATCTTGTGTTTGTCTAGTTGAATCATGAATTGATTAAAAAAGATTAAACAATAATACGCATGCACTCTTAATACGAACTCATGGGCCACTCCTGCTTGCAACATGACGAGTTTAACAATTACTAGTCTAAAAGGGTTGACATAAATTTAAAATATGTGAGCATAATTACTTGCCTACAATTTTTCGAATTGATCACAAGTTCACTTTTAAGTAACATGATAGGTATGTTAAGTTTATTTTGAAGGTATATTTGGCAAACAACTTTTAAAAGCATTTTAGAATAATTAACATTTAGTATTCAGTATTATTATTACAAAGCTTATTTGGAAGAAAGCATGTAGCATTTGTAAAATTATAAAAACGCTAGTTTCTCAATGCTTTTTGAATAAACATTTAACGTTTAACATTTAGCATTACGTCATTTTACATATTAAAATTATAGTTACAAAATTAAATTACTATTGCTATCATAACAATCTGATCACCTATCATGTGTCAAAATAAATATGAGACTATGAGAGAACCCTAATCCCAATTCTTCTTCATTGATATTTCACAAAGATGCAAATACTTTTTGTACCTTAATATCTTTAAATGAAAAAGCACTGTTTGTTTATTTTTAGTAATTAGAGTACGTGCTTAATTGAATGCAAATTATGGGACGTTGCAAGAGAATGAAATAATAGGTACGCGTTCATTTCATCGACATCATCAAAGTTGTAAAAAGTAGTTAGACAATTATCTTTAATCAATATAATCTACGTATTGTTCGATGTATATAATTATTTCTTGTACAAGGATCACAAGATATATAATGATATTATGGTTATTTGTTACTCTAAATATCATGTTATCCGTTAAATGATATGTAAAGAAGTCAAATACTCAATAAATACAACATTTATATATCAACTCGTCTATCGGATATGAATAGATTTGTTTGCAATGAGATATGAATATGTTTTCTAGTTGATTCAAAAAGTATATGCACTAGAAAACTCCGTATGACTTTTGCATTCTTTTATAAAGGGGACAGTAAAACATTTTAGGCTTTTAGCTTCTCATGCATCATCAGATTTTAATGGTTTCTGGAAGTTACATTCACCATCTCAAAATTATATTTCATATTTCTATCTTAAATATCACAAAGTGATATCTACCATACTTTGTCCCAACTTTGTGTGTAACAAGTCTTTTTCATTTTTGTGAAATGCATCTCGTAATGTGCACATAGGTATAGACTATGATGGTGTTCCATACTTTGGATTTAATTTCATAGATTAAATGTGCACGAGCTATCCACCATTAATCTTCATCCATCTTACAATAATTAAATAAACTAAATAATAATAACAACAATAAATATTGGCATTAAAGATTGCAAAACTTTTTTGAATCAATGAGGTTAACTGAAGTTTTGATAACTAAAAATACATAAACTAAAGTCATTTTAAATAATTAAGGGAAAGACAAATTAATGAATAATAAAACCACATGCATTATAAGAAAACAGCTAAGGTTTCTGGTGACTTAAATTATGTGACCATAAAATACAAGAACCAGCTAGGAACGAAACATATAATGGACTTAAAGAAAAGGATTCAACAGCTACTCTTACCTCATTGTAGTTGTTTTTTAATGTTTGATTATTTAAATACATGCCCATAAAACTCCCCCTAAACAAATATCAATAATTCCATCAAATTCTATGAAGTATATAACAAAAATCTTTGGATGCATGATTTTAATTTACTTAACTACTAGTTATAATGCCCGCGCACACGCGGGTTTTTTAAATTTTTTTTTGAATAATATATTTTTATTTATTAAAAAACTAATAATTTGATTTTTATTTTGTTTGATTTATGATTTTTAATTGTAGTTTTTTATAATTAAAGATAATCATTTAAAAAGTTTAATCCATGTTAGTTGCATCTTATCTATATTTTTTGTATTTATCTTCTACTTGTATAGTATATCAACAAAACGAATTTAAAAACTTATAAATTAAAAAAATAATACTTAAAATATTACCTAATAAGGAAATATTCATTTTTTTTTTTCAAAATGAAAAAGTACCCATTAGGGGTTTTGTTTTATTATATAAAAAAGATGACTTTGGGTGACCGACTAATTTATTAGGTTTAAACCGAATAAAACCATCTATTAAATTAAATATCTACAATAATATATCTAATTGACAACACTATTGAATTTAATATTAGTCACATAGTATCACATAGGGTGAGCGAATGGACCGAGAACTGAACCGGAACCGATAATCGAACCGGAACCGACCCAACCCGAATCTCATTTTAGAACTGCAGTCGGTTCTCGGTTCTTAGATATTGCAAAAGAATGTAAGTCCGCTACTCCGCTTTGAAAACGTGGCTATTTTTGTTTAACATCATTTTTATAAAAGACATAGCTCGAATATTATGCAATATACTTTAATCGTTTAATATTCTTTATGGTTTTGACTTAGATTAGTGCACACACACATAGAATATTGAATTTTGGGTGGTTTTTAAAAAAATTGCGGTTCCAATCGGGTAGAACCGAAATACCAGAACCGGAACAAAGAACCGAAACATGTTCCTTGGTCCAGTTCTCGGT
This sequence comes from Artemisia annua, assembly GCA_014162995.1. Taxonomy (NCBI): domain Eukaryota; kingdom Viridiplantae; phylum Streptophyta; class Magnoliopsida; order Asterales; family Asteraceae; genus Artemisia; species Artemisia annua. The sequence continues at coordinate 217,853 of LBNU01038702.1, forward strand.
TCTTAAATTATGAGTATTTCGGTTCTCGATTTTTTCGGTTCTGTGAGGTTCCGGGACCGCGTCGCATCACTTATTATAGAAAATACAAATTGGACAAACATATTTTTCAATTAATCAATTTAAAAAAAAAAAAAAAAAAAAAATGGGAATCTTAAATCTAATATGAACTTAAGTGTAAATCTTCAATTTCCATAAATTCTAAAAATATTTATATAAAAAACTTCGTACCTTTTAACATTTTTATAAACAACTACTACGACTATTATTATTATTATCATTATACTAATAATATTTATTATTACAATTAAACTGAGCGTAATATTTAAAACACCATCAACGTCGCCTATATAATATTGAGTATATTCACGAATTGAGTATAACATATATAAAGAGTTATTTTCAATAAATTTAAATTATTTTAATATATCAAATTAAACAACTCAAAAAATAAGATTGTTAAACAACATCGATCATTTTTCCAAATCGGAGCAAATATAATTGAGATGTTATTATTAGCTATATTGTTCGAACATAATTCGCATTTAATAACTCGTGCGTGCGTACACGGGTTAAAATCTAGAATATGAATAACGATAAATATTTTAATTGTAAGACAAAAGATTAGTAGATGCACGGGGTTATAAATATTCAAATGAAAACACGATTCATAAGTACACACAAAAATATTTAGTTAAAAATTATAGTTTGAAACTCATGCGTTTAATATCACAGTTACAAAATATTAAACACTGCTAAATTCTTATATGCTCGTATATATTAAACTAAAATTATAAAATACACCGGACTTATAACTAGTTTATCTTAATAAATTAGTTTTATTGCATCCACTCTTCAATGCTTATCAAAATCTAAATTGAATTGATCGCGACAAATCAAGATCATTTTTTTAAATCAATTTCATAACTTACTATCCCATGTATTCTAGTTCATAAATACATCAAAACAGATCTTTAAATAAAATAATTCAAATGTCCTTTTCACCTAGAAAAAATTTGTGAGCATGAAGCCATGAAGGTGGCCATGCCTTTTAGGGTGTTATATGATCAACCACCAAAAGTTTTAAAATTATCGTGTCTCATGCTTGTCTCCTTGGATAATATAATATATAACTATTGATCCCTTAATTTAGATTTCTTGTACCCATTTTTGTATACCCTCAGTCGACAAACAAAATAAAAGTAAAACAAAAGCTTGATTGATGATAATCAAGAGCTTTTTATTTCACTTTAATACATAAAAGAGGTTTACGTTTGTGTTAATGTTCTTTAGACAGCTATTTTTCGAGTAAAGAAACAAGTGCACATATCGAGTCCACAATAAAAATATTTGATGACTAAGTGAGTACACCGATTTAAAACAGACCTCGATCATAAGATGGCGTATAAGAAACTAAACTGGGGCTTGGCCATCCAGATAGATTTACTTCAAAAGACCTCGGGACACTACACCATTGAAGACAATTGGCGGGGCCCAAGCCCCACCTTTACGCGGCGACATGTCCCCGTCAAAGACTTTCCGCGGGAACATCTCCCCGCCGAAAGTTCGCCGCGAAAACCCTATCGCTGTTACGTTTTGGCGGGGACACTGCACACTTTTCGCGGGGACGAGTGGGTCCCACATCGCTTTGTCTGGTCAAACAATGCCAGCGTGTCATCAATGTTTTGGCGGGGACATGTCCCCGCTAATAATGCGTCACCATGAAAAGTAGCTGTGAGCAGTAGCAGTGAGCTGTGAGCAGTAGCTGTGAGCAGTAGCCACAACTCACTGCTCACCGCACACAGCTTCATAAAGAAGCATTGGAAAAATGAGTTTTCCTAAAAAATAGCAAAGTTCACAGCTCTCATGCCAAACGAACACTAAAAATAAAAAAGCTCATTGCTCACCGCTCATCGCCCCAAAAAGCTTCAAAAAACTTTGCGCCAAACATAGCCTATAACTCGAAATTTCCTTATACAAAATGCATACCAGGTTTGGGACCGTAATTTACCCAATGTTCATTAGCTTAAATATTTTAATAAACCATGTACTGTTAGATAAATGGTGGGTATGTTTGGCAAAACTAGCTGTAAACTGTAAACTGTTAACATTAGCTACAAGCTGTATCTTTTTTTTCAATAAAAGTGTTTGGTAAGTTAGCTGTTAAATGTAATTATAAGATGTAAATGACATATCTATAATTGTAAACAAATATTTAGAGGGTATGTCAGTAATTTAAAGTTTTAACAGCTCTAAAATGTTTAAAAATCTTGAAAAAATTACACGGATGGTCCCTGTGGTTTACTCAGATTCATGTTTAGTCCCTAACTCGTTTTAATTACATCAGAGATACCTATTTTTGAAACTTGTCACTCATTTAGTCCCTAATTTGGCTGGCCGTTAGTTTATCCGTTAAGTTATTTGCCCGTTAGTCCCTCCGTTAATATTTTTTGCACCGTTAGTCCTCATTTTCTAAAAAAGTCCTCATTTTTTGCACCGTTAGTCCCTCCGTTAATATTTTGCACCGTTGTCAATCTTTTTACGTTTTCGTCCATTTTTTAACGTACTTGTCCGTTTTTTTAACGTTTTCGTCCATTTTTTTTTAGGTTTTTGTCAATCTTTTTACGTTTTCGTCCATTTTTTTACGTTCTCGTCCGTTTTTTAACGTTTTCATCCATTTTTTTTACGTTTTTGTCAATCTTTTTACGTTTGCATCCATTTTTTTTTACGTTTTTGTCAATCTTTTTACGTTTGCATCCATTTTTTTTTATGTTTTTGTTAATCTTTTTACGTTTTTGTCCGTTTTTTAACGTTCTCTTCTGGTTTTTTTTACGTTTTCGTTCATTTTTACATGTTTTCATCCATTTTTTTTTACATTTTTGTACGTTTTTTAATGTTCTCGTCCATTTTTTTTACGTTTTGTCCGTTTTTTAACGCTTTTGTCCGTTTTTTAACGTTTTCGTTCGTTTTTATACGTTTTTGTCTGTTTTTTACGTTCTTGTCCGTTTTTTACGTTTTTGTCCCTTTTTTTACGTTTTCGTCCGTTTTTATACGCTTTTATCCGTTTTTTATGTTCACGTTCATTTTTTTACGTTTTCGTCTGTTTTTATATGTTTTTGTCCTTTTTTTACGTTCTCGTCCGTTTTTTATATTCTCGTTCATTTTTTTATGTTCTTATTCATTTTTACACGTTTTTTGTTCTTTTTTACGTTCTCGTCCGTTTTTTATGTTCTCATTCATTTTTTTACTTTTTCGCCCGTTTTTTTATGTTTTTGTCCGTTTTTTTACGTTTTTGTCCGAGAACATAAAAAATGAACGAGAACATAAAAAATGGACGAAAACGTAAAAAAACGGACGAGAAAGTTAAAAAACGGACAAAAACGTTAAAAAAACAGACGAAAACGTTAAAAATGGGCAAAAACGTAAAAAAAAAGGACGAGAACGTTAAAAAACAAACGAAAATGGACAAAAAAGTAAAAAAACTGACGAAAACGTGTAAAAATAAACGAAAACGTAAAAAAACCAGGAGAGAACGTTAGAAAACGGACAAAAACGTAAAAAGATTGACAAAAACGTAAAAAATGGACGAAAACGTTAAAAAACGGACGAGAACGTAAAAAAATGTACAAAAATGTAAAAAGATTGACAAAAACGTAAAAAAAATGGACGAAAACGTTAAAAAAAATGGACGAGAACGTTAAAAAATGGACGAAAACGTTTAACGGACGAGAACATAAAAAAATGTACGAAAACTTAAAAAGATTGACAAAAACGTAAAAAAAATGGACAAAAACGTTAAAANTATGTCCTTAAATTTCTTATTGTTCGAAGTGTTTTTACTTTATAGAATTGAAAAAGTAGATAGGGGCATTTTGGCTTTTACAAAAATACTAAGCTCAAGTCATCAAACAATTTGGTAAAAACGAAACTCGATGCATAGTAAAGTAATTTTAATAGTTGAGTGGCCTGAATAAGAATAATTGAATAGTTGGGTCGCCTTCTAAAGCAAAACTTCTGCATTTTTATTGTAGAAGAGTAGATGAAGCAGTTTGACTCAATTAGTCATATACCTATGAATGGGTCAAATTAAGGCTATACTTTCTTGTAAACGGTTGGTAAGGTCAGATAAATCCTTTTTGTTATAAAGAGAAATAGTACACTGGGTCGTAAAGTCTCCCAAAATGTATTTTGTAAGTATACAATCCCAAACCATTTTATCATCATTATTGTAATAATATGGCTTTTGTTATAACATTTAGCACATTCCGAAATGAACAAAAAAATGTTTGTGGATCAACCCAATCTGAGCGGCACAAAAAGTTACATGTTTTCCCCAACCCATTATGATCATTACCCAACTCGCGGCCCATGTTGTTGCCACCACTATGAAAGAGTAGCAATTTATCATCATGTGCAACTTACGGTTTTTTATGATGAAATCATACCTTATGGAAAGGGGAGGAGTTAATCTAATAGTAGCATTATGAGTCGGTTTTGCAAGAATCCCTCTATCCTTCAGCTTGATACATAAATCGTATGCCGTTGCAGGGAATAAAGACTTGCTATAGAGCTCTACTGCGTTGAATAATCCCTTTCCTCTTATTTCCATCACAATATCAGGAAATTGCTGCTGCGTTTTTGTCAACAATCGCCTGAGTTCCTCACCCATTTCGGCAGATCTGAAGTGTCGTCACATATAGTCAAATAAATGCAATCATAGATACATAGTCAGAGTACAATTACCACAAACTAGGTTAAAAGAAAGGACAAATAGTCCATTATATTTGACACGTATCAGTTTTCTTGCAGCATTTATCCAATCATTAGAAACTAAATATCATGACTTCAAGTTTTGATAATCAGAATAAAGTTCCAAAATGCACATCCAAACACCCCATAGATAATTACATACTACTTGGTTGTATTTGCTCATAACACTTGTTTTCATCGTTTGCTCATTTCGTGGGTCTCATCGTCATTTTTACTTGTACCGTATAGTTGGTACCCATGAAATGAGAAAAATTAATAGGCAAAACGAATGAATTTGCATGATGAATTTTTCCAAATTGCGGATGGATCATGTTAGCAAATATATCAAACCAGATCTGATTTTATTTAAGAGTTTTGCATACACAATCGATGCCTTGCATCTCCACGATATTAAGGAAACAACTTTGTTACCTCTGGGCAAGTTTCTCATCTTGTACCACCTGCAATGATGCAATGGCAACAGCACTAGCCAACGGGTTTCCTCCAAATGTACTAAAAATACAAGTTAATAATGTTAGCTATGGTAAGCGCACGAAAACCAAAAGTCGTAAAACACGATTTAAATATACGACAACTGCAAATATACCTCCCATGTTCTCCTGGTTGTATGCAAAGCATAACATCTTTGTCTGCAAGAACCGCACTTACTGGTATGACTCCACCGCCCAATGCTTTCCCTAATATCTGAAACAACATAAACAGAACATAATAATGACCACTAGATGATTAAATAGAAAATCCACATCAAATAAAAGTCACACAATTTTTTTATTAATATTATTATTTTAATACGGTAATTTTTTCACAAAAGTTATATGATTAAATCAGATATATAAAAGAACTTACAATAACATCAGGTCGTACACCTTCCCAGTCACATGCAAGCATTCTTCCTGATCGAGCTATCCCACTTTGTATCTCATCCGCAATCATTAAGATGTTATGCTTTGAGCAAAGTTCTCTGACAGCCTTTAGGTAACCATCTGGAGGAATTTTAACCTGGCAAGACAAATTAAAACCATCAATTTACATCAGAAAAGATGCAAATTAGATCTTTGTGTCCACACATGGATTATGGTTCACCTCTCAAGGGTCAAACGGGCAAAAAAAAAAAAAAAAAAAAAAGGTCGATCAGATTTCGCGGGTCGAAAGTTTACCAAAGATTATCTTTTAACGCATATAACTCGATCAATCTATTCAAAACACTTATAATATTATTAAAGTAATATAAATCTAGCAATCATAGTTGGCACACTAATTTTTTCATTAAAAAGTTATAAATAATTGGACAAAAGGGTGTATTGCGTCAACCAACACCGACCCACATTATCCACTTAGCCCCGTGACCTAACACGTTAACTTGAATATGATTATGTGGATGAGAGTTACATACCCCAGCCTCTCCTTGTATGGGCTCAAACAGAAAACCAGCTATATGTTCTCCTTTTTCTGCATAATTTAGAGGGGGATTATATAATGATTACTTAGACAAATATACTATGCATATGTTTCTGTTTGATAATAAGAACTACAAATTTATAAACCTTCAAAAAGTTTCTTTAGAGCAGCTTCATCTCCGAAGTCGACCTTAAGTTGACCAGGTAACAGTGGCCAAAATCCACGAGTGGCGTCATTATCGCAGCTCATGGAAATAGCACCCATTGTACGACCATGGAAGCAGCCACAGCATGAAACAACGATAGCCTGCACATCGATGTCATTTAGTTCATGAAAAATGAGTAATAGCTATATCTAAGAAATAATATCAGTGAAAAAGCTAACAGACCCTTGAAAATGACTACTAAATTGCTACCTGATCTTTTGGAATTCCTTTTTTCTCATAACCCCACTTTCTAGCTAGCTTTATAGCAGTTTCTACTCCTTCAGCACCAGTGTTCATTGGAAGAACCATATCGTATCCGAATAATTTGGTCACGTACTCTGCAAAGACCGGAAATTTGTCATTGTAGAAGGCTCTAGAACTGAGAGTTAGGGTTTGTGCCTGCTCGATTAATGCTTTCATGATCTTTGGATGACAATGTCCCTGTCAAAACCAATAAGCCATTTCAAAATATATCTAATTTCACTGCTATATAAGAATATGTGATATCAAGTAACAATCATGCGTGCATCTAACCTGGTTAACTGCAGAGTAGGCTGCAAGGAAGTCGAGATATTTTTTGCCTTCTGGATCCCAAATAGCTGACCCCTTACCATGAGAAAATACAACAGGCACCGGGTGATAACTGAAAAATACCAAAACAAGTAGAAAAGTTAACCATCTTTAGTTGTTTTAAGTTCTTGGAAAAATATACAGTTTTTATTGCTCTTAGATACAATGTCCTTAGCATTTTACCAATTGTTATACCATCCTATAAAGATTGGCGTTTGACACAGAACCTTAAAAAAAATAATACATTAACAAGCAAATGGCATGATTGGCTGGCCCTGATACGCTCAAAAAGTATATGCAGAAGTCTATATAATAGAAATAAAACTAAGCTTCAGATGTTTGGATGCGCGTTTTCTTCTTGATTTTCTGAACAATGTGATGTAAAGTTGCATATTGTCCGTTTCTATTGTTTAGGTAGAGTGAAAAGTTTCTGATTATTTAGGGGTCAAATGATCAGTTTATAAGTGACCGCAACAAAAGTTATCATCCAGTGAATTACAGATGTATGAACTGCAACATGGACAAATAAAAAGCTTCTTGCATAGAAAACATACAGTTCATATACGATCTTAAACTAACTGAAACCAGACGATAATTAAATTATACAATCACATAGGCAATCAGATAAAACAAAACTTGAAAAGTCAATCAATTTCATATACCTCAATGCATTCTACTTCGTATTTACAGTCGAATGACAAAATTATTCTCAAGTTTTCGTCAAAATATTCTTAATCTCTGCAAATTTCGGTAAAGATAACTCACAGTTTAGAAACTAAAGGGATTATACTTCATCTAACTAACTTTCTGAAATAAAGAGAAATCAGACACTTCAGTTGTTACAAAACCAATGCAAACTTAAACTTGCTTCTACTATAAAGCTATACACACAGATAGGCAGTTTATCAGTGTTCAGCACTTTACGATTATTATAAGCATTTGAGAGGCTAAAGAATCTGAATCAGGGAGTCTTTAAGACTGCTTATTTTAAAATGTTTATATACCTAAACAACGCCTACCAACCTAGTTGAAGTGCTTACGCTAAGCAGTTCATCCAAACGAGGGTGTTTGTTTAAGGTTATTTTTGAGCTTATGAGCTTATGTGTTTTCGCTTATACTTCATAATCCCATTCTTTTTGTCTTATTTTGAGAATTCTGAGCTAACAAAAGTTTATTATGTCACAATATGCTTATATAAGCCCATAAGTTTCAAAATAAGATGGAGATAATGAAGCCGAAACAACATAAGCTCATAAACCCAAAAATAACCTTAAACAAACACACTAAGCCTATATAATCAACTTAATTAAGATAAGAAATCCCAAAGCTTATATAATCATGTCCCATGCTATTCGAAAAGGCTTAGGTGGTGTTTGTTTAAGCTTATTTGTGGGCTTATGTAAATGGACAAAAACGTTAAAAAAACGGGCGAGAACGTTAAAAAATGGACGAAAACGTAAAAAGATTGACAACGGTGCAAAATATTAACGGAGGGACTAACGGTGCAAAAACTGAGGACTTTTTTAGAAAATGAGGACTAACGGTGCAAAAAATATTAACGGAGGGACTAACGGTTAAATAACTTAACGGATAAACTAACGGCCCATCCAAATTAGGGACTAAATGAATGACAAGTTTCAAAAATAGGTATCTCTGGTGTAATTAAAACGAGTTAGGGATTAAGGTTATGTTTGGCGCAAAACTTTTTTGAGCTTTTTGGGGCGATGAAGTGAGCAATGAGCTTTTTGATTATTAGTGTTCGTTTGGCATGAGAGCTGTGAGCTTTGCTATTTTTTAGGAAAGCTCATTTTTCTAATGCTTCTTTATGAAGCTGTGAGCGGTGAGCAGTGAGCTGTGGCTATTGCTCACTACTACTGCTCACAGCTACCTTTGCCAAACATAGCCTAAACATGCAATCTGAGTAAACCACAGGGACCATCCGTGTAATTTTTTCAAAAATCTTCATGAATCAGCTTTTCATTTAAGAGCTATTTGTTTGAAATAAAAACTTGAAGTTAATGTATCCAAAGCTACTTATTTTATAAGAGATTATTTTTGTAACAAAAAAACTAACAGCTCCCCAAAAAGCCCCTACCAAACAGGCCCGGTGTATAAATTGTATGTACCCGAATTAGAGGTGGCAATTTGTGCCCAAAATCAAAAAAATTGGCTAAATGGGCAAATTTTTAAAAGATTTGGGTACATTTGGGCCCCTCTTTTTTTTTGAAATGGGCATATATTGCCCATTTAGAAGTTAAATGAGCGTAATGGGCACATGTTTTTCTCTCAATTGGAGAACATTAAATTGTTTTTAATGAAAAACTTATGGATATAGATATATTTTCGAGCCATGCACCCGTTTGGCCCGCGCCCGTGCCCGCCCGGCCCGCCCGTTTTGCCACCTTTAACCCGAATTCATAAAAATAGTCTGCTTATTTAAATGGTTAGAACTTAGAACTATAATTTCATTTCTTTGGTATAAAATGGACCAATGCTAATAACAAATTCAACTGATTAAAACAAACATAGCATCCAGATGCATCAACCATACAAGTCACGACCACAACGGTCACAAGGGTTTTGAGCTTGTGGGGCAGTAGGCTTAGGCTTCTCCTTCACCAGTTTGGGTAGATCATGTTCCAAGACATCATGAAACGCCTTAGCTCCTTCACGGATCTCGTCCAAACTGCAAAAAACATAGCAGTATGTTACTGTATGATTAGTGTATTTAATGCAACAGTAAATGCAATGGTCTCCTTTTTTATTGTAGTTTCAATCCAGACGCACTTCATACCACAAAAAATAAAATGCAAATGTATCTTTTGGATCAAGACTTGGAAAGTAAGTGTAGCTTGAATGTCGTGTACATAAAACATTACAGTTAATTACAACTATTTAACTTTTTTTCATTCAAGTTACACAATTATTGGAGACCTACTTTATAGGCCACACATCATCATAAGATGTATTTCCGTTCATACCAAAAATCTGGCCCAGAACATAAGTATGTCCTTAAATTTCTTATTGTTCGAAGTGTTTTTACTTTATAGAATTGAAAAAGTAGATAGGGGCATTTTGGCTTTTACAAAAATACTAAGCTCAAGTCATCAAACGATTTGGTAAAAACGAAACTCGATGCATAGTAAAGTAATTTTAATAGTTGAGTGGCCTGAATAAGAATAATTGAATAGTTGGGTCGCCTTCTAAAGCAAAACTTCTGCATTTTTATTGTAGAAGAGTAGATGAAGCAGTTTGACTCAATTAGTCATATACCTATGAATGGGTCAAATTAAGGCTATACTTTCTTGTAAACGGTTGGTAAGGTCAGATAAATCCTTTTTGTTATAAAGAGAAATAGTACACTGGGTCGTAAAGTCTCCCAAAATGTATTTTGTAAGTATACAATCCCAAACCATTTTATCATCATTATTGTAATAATATGGCTTTTGTTATAACATTTAGCACATTCCGAAATGAACAAAAAAATGTTTGTGGATCAACCCAATCTGAGCGGCACAAAAAGTTACATGTTTTCCCCAACCCATTATGATCATTACCCAACTCGCGGCCCATGTTGTTGCCACCACTATGAAAGAGTAGCAATTTATCATCATGTGCAACTTACGGTTTTTTATGATGAAATCATACCTTATGGAAAGGGGAGGAGTTAATCTAATAGTAGCATTATGAGTCGGTTTTGCAAGAATCCCTCTATCCTTCAGCTTGATACATAAATCGTATGCCGTTGCAGGGAATAAAGACTTGCTATAGAGCTCTACTGCGTTGAATAATCCCTTTCCTCTTATTTCCATCACAATATCAGGAAATTGCTGCTGCGTTTTTGTCAACAATCGCCTGAGTTCCTCACCCATTTCGGCAGATCTGAAGTGTCGTCACATATAGTCAAATAAATGCAATCATAGATACATAGTCAGAGTACAATTACCACAAACTAGGTTAAAAGAAAGGACAAATAGTCCATTATATTTGACACGTATCAGTTTTCTTGCAGCATTTATCCAATCATTAGAAACTAAATATCATGACTTCAAGTTTTGATAATCAGAATAAAGTTCCAAAATGCACATCCAAACACCCCATAGATAATTACATACTACTTGGTTGTATTTGCTCATAACACTTGTTTTCATCGTTTGCTCATTTCGTGGGTCTCATCGTCATTTTTACTTGTACCGTATAGTTGGTACCCATGAAATGAGAAAAATTAATAGGCAAAACGAATGAATTTGCATGATGAATTTTTCCAAATTGCGGATGGATCATGTTAGCAAATATATCAAACCAGATCTGATTTTATTTAAGAGTTTTGCATACACAATCGATGCCTTGCATCTCCACGATATTAAGGAAACAACTTTGTTACCTCTGGNGTATGTCCTTAAATTTCTTATTGTTCGAAGTGTTTTTACTTTATAGAATTGAAAAAGTAGATAGGGGCATTTTGGCTTTTACAAAAATACTAAGCTCAAGTCATCAAACGATTTGGTAAAAACGAAACTCGATGCATAGTAAAGTAATTTTAATAGTTGAGTGGCCTGAATAAGAATAATTGAATAGTTGGGTCGCCTTCTAAAGCAAAACTTCTGCATTTTTATTGTAGAAGAGTAGATGAAGCAGTTTGACTCAATTAGTCATATACCTATGAATGGGTCAAATTAAGGCTATACTTTCTTGTAAACGGTTGGTAAGGTCAGATAAATCCTTTTTGTTATAAAGAGAAATAGTACACTGGGTCGTAAAGTCTCCCAAAATGTATTTTGTAAGTATACAATCCCAAACCATTTTATCATCATTATTGTAATAATATGGCTTTTGTTATAACATGTAGCACATTCCGAAATGAACAAAAAGATGTTTGCGGGTCAACCCAATCTGAGCGGCACAAAAGTTACGTGTTTTGACCCAACCCATTTTGATCATTACCCAACTTGTGGCCCATGTTGTTGCCACCACTATAGAAGAGTAGCATTTTATCATCATGTGCAACTTACGATTTGATATGATGAAATCATACCTTATGGAAAGGGGAGGAGTTAATCGAATAGTAGCATTATGAGTCGGTTTTGCAAGAATCCCTCTATCCTTCAGCTTGATACATAAATCGTATGCCGTTGCAGGGAATAAAGACTTGCTATAGAGCTCTACTGCATTGAATAATCCCTTTCCTCTTATTTCCATCACAATATCAGGAAATTGCTGCTGCGTTTTTGTCAACAATCGCCTGAGTTCCTCACCCATTTCGGCAGATCTGAAGTGTCGTCACATATATAGTCAAATAAATGCAATCATAGATACATGGTCAGAGTACAATTATCACAGATTAGGTTAAAAGAAAGGACCAGTAGTTCATTATATGCGACACGTGAGTATCAGTTTTCTTGCAGCATTTATCCAAACACCCCACGACTTCAAGTCTTAATAATCAGAAATTCAGAATAAAGTTACAAAATGCACATCCAAACACCCCATAGATAATTACATACTACTTGGTTGTATTTGCTCATAACACTTGTTTTCATCATTTGCTCATTTGTGGGTCCCGTAATTTTTACTTGTGCAGTATAGTTGTTACCAATGAAATGAAAAAAATTAATAGGCAAAACGAATGAATTTGCAAGATGAATTTTCTCAAATTGCGGATGGATCATGTTATCAAATATATCAAACCAGATTTGATTTAATTAAGAGTTTTGCATACACAATCCATGCTTTGCATCTCCACGATGTTAAGGAAACAACTTTGTTACCTCTGAGCAAGTTTCTCATCTTGTACTACCTGCAATGATGCAATGGCAACAGCACTAGCCAACGGGTTTCCTCCAAAAGTACTAAAAATACAAGTTAATCATGTTAGCTATGGTAAAAATACGAAAACCAAAAGTCGTAAAACACGATTTAAATATACAACAATTGCATAAATACCTCCCATGTTCTCCTGGTTGTATGCAAAGCATAACATCTTTGTCTGCAAGAACCGCGCTTACTGGTATGACTCCACCGCCCAGTGCTTTCCCTAATATCTGAAACAACATAAACAGAACATAATAATGATCACTAGATGATTAAGTTGAAAATCCACATCAAATAAAAGTTACATGATTTTTTTTATTAATATTATTATTATTATTTTAATACGGTAATTTTTTTTCACAAAAGTTATATGAACCACTTAAGGGTGGCCTAGTGGTAAAAGGGCTTGTGACTATCACTCTAAAATGTGTGAGGTCTCAAGTTCAATTCCTGCTAGGTGCAAACAACTTTAAGTGGCCACGCCAACCTCCTGAAAAGGGAGGGCTTTACCTGGTTTGAGTCTGCGTGGGGGTGGGTTCAAACCCCGTGGATTAGTCGGCCAAAAGGTTGGAAATCAAATCAAAAAAAANGCGATCATTAAGATGTTATGCTTTGAGCAAAGTTCTCTGACAGCCTTTAGGTAACCATCTGGAGGAATTATAACCTGGCAAGACAAATTAAAACCATCAATTTACATCAGAAAATATGCAAATTAGAACATAGAAAAAAGAAAATTTGTCCACACATGGGTTATGGTTCACCTCTCAAGGGTCAAACGGGCAACAAAAGTAAAAACAAAAAATAAGTCAATCAGGTTCCGCAGGTCGAAAGTTAACCAAAGATCATCTTTTAACGCATATAACTCGATCAATCTATTCAAAACACTTATAATATTATTAAAATAATATAAATCGAGCAATCATAGTTGGCACATTAAAAAGTTACAAAGAATTGGACAAAAGGGTGTATTGCGTCAACTAACTCCGACCCACATTATCTACAGACCCGTGACCTAACACGTTAACTCTGAATATGATTATGTGGATGAGAGTTACATACCCCAGCCTCTCCTTGTATGGGCTCAAACAGAAAACCAGCTATATGTTCTCCTTTTTCTGCATAATTTAGAGGGAAAATGACAGATTATATAATGATTACTTAGACAAATATACCACACATATGTTTGTATGTTTGATCATAAGGAACTACAAATTTATAAACCTTCAAAAAGTTTCTTTAGAGCAGCTTCATCTCCGAAGTCGACCTTAAGTTGACCAGGTAACAGTGGCCAAAATCCACGAGTGGCGTCATTATCACAACTCATGGAAATAGCACCCATCGTACGACCATGGAAGCAGCCACAGCATGAAACAACGATAGCCTGCACATCAATGTCATTTAGTTCATGAAAAATGATATCTAAGAAATAATATCAGTGAAAAAGCTAACAGACCCTTGAAAATGACTACTAAATTGCTACCTGATCTTTTGGAATTCCTTTTTTCTCATAACCCCACTTTCTTGCTAGCTTTATAGCAGTTTCTACTCCTTCAGCACCAGTGTTCATTGGAAGAACCATATCGTATCCGAATAATTTGGTTAAGTACTCTGCAAAGACCGGAAATTTGTCGTTGTAGAAGGCTCTAGAACTGAGAGTTAGGGTTTGTGCCTGCTCGATTAATGCTTTCATGATCTTTGGATGACAATGACCCTGCCAAAACCAATAAGCCTTTTCAAATGATATCTAATTTCACTGCTATATAAGAATATGGGATATTAAGTAACAATCATGTGTGCATCTAACCTGGTTAACTGCAGAGTAGGCTGCAAGGAAGTCGAGATATTTTTTGCCTTCTGGATCCCAAATAGCTGACCCCTTTCCATGAGAAAATACAACAGGCACTGGGTGATAACTGAAAAATACCAAAACAAGTAGAAAAAGTTAACCATCTTTAGTTGTTTTAAGTTCTTGGAAAAATATACAGTTTTTATTGCTCTTAGATACAATGTCCTTAGTATTTTACCAATTGTTATACCATCCTATAAAGATTGGCGTTTGACACAGAACCTAAAGAAAATAATACTCAGTATATTAACAAGCAAATGGCATGATTGGCTGACCCTGATATGCTCAAAAAGTCTATGCAGAAGTATATATAATAGAAACAAAACTAAGCTTCAGATATTTGGATGCGCGTTTTCTTCTTGATTTTCTGAACAATGTGATGTAAAGTTGCATATAGTCCGTTTCTATTGTTTGGGTAGAGTGAAAAGTTTCTGATTATTTAGGGGTCAAATGATCAGTATAGAAGTGACCGCAACAAAAGTTATCATCCAGTGAATTACAGATGTATGAACTGCACCATGGACAATTAAAAAGCTTCTTGCATAGAAAACGTACAGTTCATATACGATCTTAAAGACTTAAACTAACTGAAACCAGACGATAATTAAATTATACAATCACATAGGCAATCAGATAAAACAAAACTTGAAAAGTCGATCGATTTCATATTCCTCTATGCATTCTAATTCGTATTTGCAGTCGAATGACAAAATTATTCTCAAGTTTTCGTCAAAATATTCTTAATCTCTGCCAATTTCGGTAAAGATAACTCACAGTTTAGAAACTAAGGGATCATACTTCATCTAACTAACTTTCTGAACTAAGAGAAATCAGACACTCCAGTTGTTACAAAACAATGTAAACTCAAAATTGCTTCTACTATAAAGCTATACACACAGATAGGCAGTTGTATCAGTGTTCAGCACTTTACGATTATTATAAGCATTTGAGAAGCTAAAGAATCTGAATCAGGGAGTGTTTAAGACTGCTTAATTTAAATTGCTTATATACCTAAACAACACCTACGAACCTAGTTAAAGTGCTTACGATAAGCAGTTTCATCCAAACAGGGGTGTTTGTTTTAAGGTTATTTTTGAGCTTATTAGCTTATGTGTCTTCGGCTTATGCTTCATAATCCCATTCTTTTTGTCTTATTTTGAGAATTCTGAGTTAGCATAAGTTTATTACTACGTATGTCATAATATGCCTATATAAGCCCATAAGTTTCAAAATAAGATGGAGATAATGAAGCCGAAACCACATAAGCTCATAAGCCCAAAAATAACCTTAAACAAACACGCTAAGCTTATATAATCAATTTAATTAAGATAAGAAATCCCAAAGCTTATATAATCATGTCCCATGCTATTCGAAAAGGCTTAGGTGGTGTTTGTTTAAGCTTATTTGTGGGCTTATGAGCTTATGTGACTTAGGCTTATTTTTCATAAGCTCAAATAAATACATATTCACGCAATCACGAACATGCACAGGGACAGATCTATTTAGGAAGTGTGGGGGCCGGTACCCCCATGGCTAGCCGAAAAAGTTGAGATTTTAGTGTAATTTTTTTTTTAAAAATTTTGACCTTTTTTTCGAAAGTGCCCCCCACCAAAAACTCAAATTGCCCCCCACCCAGATACTAAAATCCAACAATCAACACTCTAAATAAAGCCTTATAAATCCTTCATCTTCTAAGCCCCCCCCCCCCAATGCCTTTCAGAAGAGTATGAAGATCAACCTGCAAGAAATCATGAAGACTTTCAACCAACTCCCAAGAATCTGTTACTTAAAACAGCATCTACGCATGAATAACCAGAGCATGTATGCACAAGCAATCTACTCAGCTTAAGGTAACCAACTCCAGTCAAAATACATAGGATTATAGATGCAGTGGAGATGCCGCCAGACATCGAGGTGTATGCATCTTCTCTCTGTGT